>JAPYYA010001986.1:0-14526 GCA_028533165.1 Leontopithecus rosalia | reverse complement strand
AACTGTTGCCCTCCCACCTTCGGCGGTGTGAACTGTTGCCCTCCCACCTTCGGCGGTGTGAACTGTTGCCCTCCCACCTTCGGCGGTGTGAACTGTTGCCCTCCCACCTTCGGCGGTGTGAACTGTTGCCCTCCCACCTTCGGCGGTGTCAACTGTTGCCCTCCCACCTTTGGCGGTGTGAAATCACCAGATCTCAGGCTTGTGGGTCATTTTTCTCCAGAACCTTCTTCCTGAGATCAGACCTGCTTGTCTGATCCATGAAGAGCATGTCAGGTGATAACTCAGGACTGTTTTCACCAACTTTATTATGAGGAGTTTTTCCTTCCAGGGCTTGTTTTCTACTTTTCCATCAGACTTTGGTATTTTTCACCAAATGTGGTTGACTGCCAACTGGAATCATGCTAGTAGTCTAAGTTCATTTTCACGTATTTTCCCCACTGTGTTCCAAGCATAGCTTTTTATTCTTTTTTTTTTTTTTTGAGACAGAGTCTCGCTCTGTTGCCCAGGCTGGAGTGCAGTGGTGTGATCTCAACTCACTGCAACTTTTGCCTCCTGGGTTCAGCAATTCTCTTGCCTCGGTCTCCTGAGTATCTGAGATTACAGGTGCCTACCACCATGTCTGGCTAATTTTTGAATTTTTACTAGAGACGGGGTTTCACCATGTTGGCCACGCTGGTCTTGAACTCCTGACCTCAGGTGATCCACCCACCTTAGGCTCCCAAAGTACTGAGATTACAGGCTGAGCCACCACACCTGGCCCAGCTTTTTATTCTTGACTGTGAGCAGGTTGATACACAGGTTAACAGATGGAGCTGAAGATGGTATGATATGGTGCCAGTTATTATATGATGTCATCAGGAAGCCTATTCCAAGCACTGTGCCTTGGGCATCCTCAGAAAATAAAGATATTGCTTGAGACTGAGAGGAGGGCAGTATTGGGACACTTTGAACAAAAAGCTGGGGTCTAGGGGAACTGGTCTATCAGCCTAAGCTCTGCTGTTGTGTCTCAATTATTTCATGTTCCTTATTTTCTGTTTCCGAATTAGTCAAGTGAGGAGGAGGTTAGGGCAGATACACTTTGAGGTCTTCTCTGCTCTCTGAAATTGGGTTAGGGAGGCCAGCCAGAACTAATCAGGGCTTCTTGAATCTAGGTATAAAGTTCATCATGCTTTTGATTTGCTTTGTTTTTACCCCTGGTGTGCAAATCAGTTTTCAAACATCCCAGGCAGGAATGTAATGGCTGAATGTTGGCAGCCAATTATGGCATAAACAAGTCTAGCGATAAAAGACTGAAGATTGAAAATGGAAGAGGTGGAGGCAAGGATTGAGAGCTGAATTTTGGTTCATTGTCTACGTGCTGCACTGCCTGTGTCATGCTAAGCGGCCATGACAGTAGCGGTTCTAAAACATACCTTGTATGGTATGTGCTAATCCTGGCCGTCGTCAGTTGCTGTTTTCATCCCCTAGCTCTGAGTCGACCAAGATTGGCCTGGGAGACCAGACAGGCACCCTGTTAGAGCAGAACAAGTCCTAGAACTGGCCATGGGTTCTGGTGTGAGTTCTGCCATGGACATGGTGTGTGGGCCTCACCCCTCCTCTGTGAGAGGAGCAATTCTGAGCTAGGTGATAAATAAACCTCTGTGCTGTGTAAGTAAGCATATGGGCAGCACCACTTTGTCAGGCCCAACAAGCGTAATTTTGATGCACTGTGAGACTCTAATGAGTACAGCAGTCATAATCATCATAAATAAACCGCCAGGGCTGCTGTGGATGTGAAATGCCCAGGCACATTCTGCTAATTTGCTGATGGTAATCAGACGAGCTGCTGTTGTGGGAGGGAGCATTCACACTTAGAGGCTTCCTGAAAGTGCCTGAAATGCGAACTTGGAAGCCTGGGGCTTAAAGGAATCTTAAAGGTCATCCATTCCAGTTTCTTTTTATCTCAAGCTGAAATCTGCCTCCCTGTGGCTGCTATCAATTGATGTGCAGACAACAACACTTGCATGTCATACAGACAAGATTTTCTATTTTTAATCTCTGGAAGGAGCTAAGAATAATATATACAGGATCTATGTTCCTTACATCTCCTCATGAGGAAATCCTGGTTTTCTGTAGGCTGGTTAGCCGTGAGATTATTTCCTTAAAAGGTGATAAGAATTGATTGTGCTACAGTTTGATCAGTATCTTATGTCAGAAGAGAACCCCCATTTTTATCTGTGGGTATTTATTTTATGCGTTTATGTACAACATTCAGTGTATTAACTACTTTTGAGCCTTTTCTATCTGCAGTACACGATGCTAAGTGCCAGAGCAGACAGAAGCGTTGGTGCCTTATCACAAGCATGTCATTCATTGCTTCACTCAACGACATTTATTATTGCTGGCAGGCTCTGGTTCTTGCCCTTAAGTTTTTGGTCTGTTGAGGGAGAGAATGATTGATCAGTTAACAATCACACTGCATTGAAATTATTCCCATCCCTTTAGACTCTAACCTCCTTGAAGCAGAGGTTATATGCTGTGCATTACTGAATTTCCAGTATTTAGCACAGAATAGGCATGTAGTAAATAATTAAATGAGCCTGTGGTTGAATACATGAAGGAAAAAGCACAGACTTTGGTGTCTGCTCTGAGCTAGACCCTGACTTAGCATTTACCAGCCATGAGACTGGGAATAAAGACACAACTCTTCATAAAATAGAAACTATTTCACAGGGTGGTTGTGAGGATTAAAAATTGGTCATATACAGAGTGCTTGGCCCAGTGGTTGGCATATACTTGTATGAAAACAATGTGTATTCCTTTCCTACTGTAGCTCTTTAAGGTGCCTTTTGCATCTGTATAAGAAAACTAAATGAGACTATTTCTAGAGTTTATTGGATGGCTAGTGTTTTGAAATTAAGATGGCCCCACCGGTGAGGCCAGCCCCACCCCTGAACCTTTTTGGAAGGAGCCTGAATTAAGTTTACCATGATAAAGAGAAAATCTGAACCTACATTTCAAAATCACTGATGGAGTAAATTTCAAACATTCTCATCACAAAGAAATGTAAAATATTTGCGGTGATGGATATGTTAATTAGATTGATTTAATAAGTTTACATTATATTCAGAAATCATAGCATCATTTTGTACCACATAAATCTGTACAACTAGTTTGTCAATATATAATAATAATGAAAGAAGGAACTCATGATCCTGGGAAAGCTGCAAAAACCCACAAATTCTGGTAACATGAGGCTACACCTCTGGTTGGGTAGACCACAGTTTTCTTTCAGATAGAACCATTTTTTCACATGATACTTAAAATTATCACTAAGGTAATGATGCAATAACTGTATTTTTAAAATATCACAAGTTTAAATAAGCTTATGGTTTTAAATATGTTTGGTTTGTTTCCTTCTAATGGGAATGGGATGAAAGGCATATACATTCTTTAAGCCAAACCTTTAGCATCATATTAAATATGTTGCCTGACTTATTGGTAGTGAAATTGGTAAGATGAAGATAATGGCTTTTATGAAGAGCAGCATTATGGACCACTTCATTCTCCAGCCAGTAAGGTGGCTATCATTGGTTTTTTTGTTTTTTGTTTTTTGTTTTGAGATGGAGTCTTCATCTGTTGCCCAGGTTGGAGCGCGGTGGTGCAATCTTGGCTCATTGCGACCTCTGCCTCCTGAGTTGAGCTGATTCTCGTGCCACAGCCTCTCTGAGAAGCTGGGACTGCAGGCATGTACCACCATGCACAGCTAATTTTTTTTTTGTATTTTTAGTAGATCAAGGTTTCACCATGTTGGCCAGTCTGGTCTCAAACTCTTGACCTCAGGTGATCTGCCCGCCTCAGCTTCCCAAAGTGCTAGGATTACAGGCATGAACCACCCCACCTTGTCTGCTATCATTGGTTTTATCATGTAGTCTCAATTTTCATTTCATATATGCTCACTCATTCACAGCTCGAAAACAAAATACATAAAGAAAAACGAATCAGAGTTACAGAAATTAGATTCTGATTTTAGGATACATTGTTAATTTCTCTATATATACAAAAATATGAACTTGCATGTTTTTCTGTAGCAAGGAGTGTGCTTACCATTTTATCTTTCATGTTTTAAATGTTGAAATCTTAAATTCACAGTAATGTTAGGAGAAACGTTACAGTACATGTAACTTTTTCCTCCTGAATTATTTGAGATGAGGTAGTGGGTATGATGCATCATCACCCTGAATACTTCAGTGTATGCTTCTAAGGACATCTTACTATGTATTAGGTTAGTGGAAAAGTAACTGTGGTTTTTGCCATTGTTTTAATGGCAAGGACCGCACGCAATTACTTTTGCACCAACTGAATAACTGCAATATGCAGATTTGAATATCCCTTATTTGAAATGCTTGGGACCAGAAATAAGTGCTATAGATTTTGGACTGTAGATTTTGGAATATCTGCATTTATACTAGTTGAGCAGCTCAAATTTAAAAATCCAAAATCTGAACGTGCTCCCATGAGCATTTTTATGAGTGTCTCATTGATGCTCAAAAAGTTTTAGATTTTGGAGCATTTCAGATTTTAGATTTTTGGATTTGGGATACTCAGCCTGAATAACCAAATTCAGCAAGTGAACCTTGATGCATTCCTAACATTTATTCCTCAAAACCAAGGTACTGTTCCCTGGTTGGGGTTTGGGAGGGGTCTTCTGGCTAATGGAGACTATCTGGGCTCAGGTGTTAGCTTTACCCCTAACTAACAGTCACTTAACCTCTCTATGATTCTGTTTCTTCCTCTGCAGTGCGGATGATAACAGTATCTATTTACCTCATAGCATTATTGCAGAAATAGTTGTGTATGTGTGTGTAGAATAGAAGAGTGCCTGGCACATGCTAGGCACCGTGTATACGTTGGCTTTTACTATTAACACCCTCCCTTCTCCACGTTGTGTGCACTGTACTGTGCCTGCATGGTGAAAAACCATAACCCTTTATTCTCCCTTAGTCTTGCCTTTTTTTCTCACATGATCCAAGGAAGGTGAGAAGCAGCATTAAGTTAAAGCTTGTGTATATTCTACCCATATCTTGTAGCCATTGCAAAGAGTCTTATATTTAAAGGTGATTTTTAAAAAGCCTGCTCTCTGACCCACCTCTGGAGCTAGAATTAGTTCTTAGATGCAATCATGCTTTCATGCATTGGGTGTCTACATAGGATTGCCACTGGGAAGTATTTTCAAAGCCCTAAGATGTGCTTTTGCAGTGGAAATCTTTAAGGGCCGTAAGAATGGATAATTTCCTGGCTATTAGTTGAATAAGAAAGATAAGTTTTGCCTTTCAGAGATTGTTATATTTTATAATGCAAAGACGGTTTTGAATATGTTTAGTTTTAAAATATTCAGTAGGTAATGTACTAAAGCTTAGTATTCTTAGCCAGGCCTCATGTTACAAGTAGGGGAGGAGATGGGAGGGAGAATTGGTTGGCTGGCCACCCTTTACCACGTCATTCCCTGGAGGCCATGGCCAGGTTGAATGAGAATGACGGTGTTGGCATGAGTTGGGTTAACCTTATTTTTTGAAACTAATAACCATCCAGATACAAAAGGACAGAAACTGTATGACTCTGCTTGTGTGAACTTACATCACTCTCCACAGCCTGGCTGGCTCAGACCGAGAAAGTGGGCGCCACCTAAGGGGAAGAAGCAGGTGGGCTTCCCTGGAGCAGGACAGCCTTGTTGGGAGAAGCAGAAATGGGGTGGAAGCGGGAAGACATCAGCTTTTATCATGAACAGTCATTTTCAGTTAGTAATGCAAGACAGTGAGAAACCTGGTTTTAGTGGGGTGCTTGGGAATAGCAAGTAATTCATGCATTTTAGGGTGCAATTTGATTTCCAGCTTTGTAGCTTTGTCGTCTTCTGCCTGTGAACTCAGGGGATACCAGTACCTGCCTCGCCGGCATGTATGTGTGAGCACTAAATGTGGTACTTGCCACATTCTAAACAATATATCGAATTTCTCATTATTATTAGGTTTTTCCATTACTCTTTCAGTGCCTTCCTCCTGCCCCACCACTATATTGCGGATCTCTGTGATTTCTTCCATGTCTGCTTTGTCCCGTGATTCCTGGAATAGAGTCTGTTGCTTTCTGTTGCTAGTGTAATTGAAAAGGTTCAACAAGCTTTGCATGAGTGAAGGAAGTTGAAATCTTTGTTTTAATCTACATATACTTCTACCTGTCATATTATAGATCTGACAGCCTTAAAATTGCTATTGTGGTGTGGATATTTATTTACAGCGCTAAGCCAAGTAGGCTTGGTTTTGGTTGAGAGGAGGGATAGTACCTATTTTTAAAAAATCTGTGTTAAATATAATTTTAGGCAGAACGAAACATCTTATCCAGGTCAGTGTAAAATCAAATGAAACACATCAGCACTCCCTGCAGGTAGATCTCTCTGTAGAGAAGAGCTCTATGCAGAAGACTTAGGAATAAATGAAATTTTTGTATCTCTAATTCTGTTGTTCCTGAATTACGTAATTACTTTAGGTCAGTGATGTAGTAAATCAGGTCTGTCGTGTTTTGGCTTTGAGTTTCTTTATTCTCACCTATGCTGTGTCCGTGTTATGTAAACAGATACTTAAGTACATAAAAGAATCTTGTCATTTAAAAGTATCCCACAGGGAATCCTATTAAAATGTTAGTAATCACCTGTCAAACGTCAGGTGGCATGAGGTGTGATAGGATGCTCCAGGAATGTGTTGGGTAGAGCTGGAAGCTAGGGACAGGCAGGGTCTGGATAGGCAGACCCCCTTCAAGAGTGAATTCCTGTGTTCATTACCCCTTGTCTGAAAGGGACAGAATTACTCAGGCTCTACTCAGTCCATTTGCCAACCCAAGAGGTGAGACTGGTGGGTGGGATGCAACCACCACCCTTTAGGTATTGGGAGCAGTGATTCTGCCTGGGGAACTATAGCATCATGATTCTGGCCAGCTGGTCTTTTTACTCACCATCCAACCCAAAGGGAGAGAAGGGCACTGGCTATGTAATCAGAAGTTCAGGAGGAACATGCATGCTAGGTAGAGAAACCAAGGCAGTGTCATTTATATGGACTGCATCAGCTGGGTGGTGTAAAGTAAAGACTGTGACATAAAGGATCTGCTATAGCCCAGCGCTTACGGGATGCCTGGTGTGAGGCTCATGCACAATGGCAGGCTCCTCAGCTAGTGCATGGAACTGTAGCTCTTCCAGTCCCCTGCTCAGGGGAGACCCAGAGATGGGACAGGGTTGTTCTCTCAGGTGGAAAGCTCCGGGGACTATAGCTAGGTGGGGCTTGGAAGGCCAAGGTTGACACTCCACTTGCTGCCACACTAGCCTTTCCCCACCACCCTCCCCTGCCTTCTTCCCTTTGGCTAGTGTGGTATGCTTTTAAAACATGTTTCAGTCTGAGTGCGGTTGCTCATACCTGTAATCTCAGCACTTTGGGAGGCTGAGGTAAGAGGACTGCTCCAGCCCAGGAGTTTGAGACCACCCTGGGCAACATAGATCATATCTCTACTAAAAAGCTGAAAGTTAGCCAGGCATGGTGGTACACACCTGTAATCACAGCTACTCTGGGGACTGAGGTTGGGAGGATTGGTTTAACCCAGGAGGATGTGGCTGCAGAGTGTGATTGCACCATTACACTTCAGCCTGGGTGACAAAACAAGACTTTGTCTCAAAAAAAAAAGTATGTGTGTGACTACACAGACATATAGATATATTTTAAATATACATAAAATATATTTACATATTTTAAGTAAGTGAACATCTGAGACAATATTACAAAAGGGCTCACCTATTGGAAAAGTGGAAGTACCTGGGAGATCACAGTCATGCCCTTTATTTTTAGAGAGAGCTTCTACTTGCCGAGACAGTTATGCTACCAGAGAGCAGTGTTTCTGTGCTGTTCTCTCTTGGAGGGCTTGTTAAGTTTAATTGCTGGGCTCTATCCCCAGAATTTCTCAATTGGTATATCTGAGGTGGTGCCTGAGAAGCTGCAATTCCAAGTTCCCGGGAATGCTGCTGCTCCAGCGGCCATGTCTTGAGAACTACTGTGGTAGAGTAATCCATCTCATAGTCATGCTGTGAATGTAAATAGTACATCTATATCCATGTCTAGTCCACCATTAATATAAATACCTTTTATTGATATGCTTGTCTTTGTCTCCTTTGAACAGGTATTTTGATGTTGGCCTGCATAATTTCTTGATCAGGTAAGCCAATAATTTTTGCTTTACATAACATTGAATAGCATAGCAATTATGAGAGATGAAAATGGAAAATAAATTCTTGTTAAATATCTTGATAAATAATGGCACTTGTATATAAATACTTGTCAAGAAAACATTGCTAACACTGGTTTTTTGCATCTCCCAGAATCACACATGATTAAACAATTAGAGAAATTGATGTATAAAGAGGCCTATTTCTAAAGTGATAGTTACCCAAGATCTTGAACAAGCATAATTCCAACTCCTAGGCTGCTGGAAACACTAATTGAAAAATTAGGAGTGCCAGCTTCTATTCAGACATTAAGCTGCCCCTTTAACCAATTTTCTCTCCACTGAATTTAATTTTTTTAAGTAAAATCTTCCATTTGCTTTATAGTTGTGAAGATACAACCTTGTTCATAATCAAAAGAGATTATAGATGGCAGTTCATATCCTTGTTTATTGGTGATTTTTCCTGGAGTTGGCTTATGGGACTTACTAATTTCAAGTAGCTATTAAACAAAGGTTAAATGGAAATACATCAGCATACTAATCATAGTTTTAAGAATCTGCATGATTTTTTTGCTATCAACTTTGCTGTGTTTTCTAAATGTATTAATATTGAGCATGTGTTACTCTAATAATGGTGAATAATGATCATTAAAAATGCTTGTCAAAAATACTTAGGGAAGCAGAAATGGTTGCTAAAAAACTGCAAGCTAAAGAAGACAAGGAAACCAAAAATTATTTAGAGTGATTTGCTTTCTGAAAGTATGTATCTCTAAACGCTAGTTAATTCTAGTTGCCTGATAATTAACAGTCTGCAGACTCAGTGTGATTTTTGGGCAAATGTTAATGGTGGTTCCGTTTTCTGCAATGCATGGCCATCTCCCTATTGCTAAGATGCTCTTTGAGAGGAAGTGTACATCATTGGCATCACCTTTATCTCCCCAAAAAAACATGTCTTCCGCACTGGATGTGGTGGTGTTCTGAGTGAAGCCATGCATACCTTGTCCTCTTTTCCAAGGCCTCATCCAAGGCTACACAGTGAAACCTCCTTGGCCTCCCCCAGACTCAAGGAGTACAGATGATCCTGGCTTTCTCCAGGATCCAGGCACAGATACTAGTGTGTGAACTGCTATTCTTGATGCAGCAAGGGTAAATACGTTTTAGCAGGAAGGACAAAGGACTGGCAGTCACGGGAGAGAAGGCATGAACATTCCATAGCTGAACTGATCAAAAGAATCTGGGTATATTAATACTTCAGGGAGTAGTTTGAGTTTTTTATTTAATGTCTTTGGTGCTTTGTACAACTCCCATTGTATTGTTTCCTTAATGCCTTGTAGTGGATGCAAGTTTGTACTCTTCTTCTCTAGTAAATTTCTTGAGGTCAGGGATCATGTCTTAGTCACCTATCAATTATTAGATTCAGAAACCCATATAGGCTCAACCCTCAAAAAACATTAGTGCTACGAGGGAGTGAATGAGATGAGACAGAAAGGACAAGGAGGGTGAGGCAGGTTGATAAGAAGCTGTACAGTCACTTATCGAGCAAATAACTATTAAGCCTACCATGTGCCACTTACTTGAATATGTCTGGAATGCTGTCACTTGCAAAAACAGACATTTGATTTGAAGCTTCCCTTGCCAGGCTTGTAGTCAAAGTAAAGGGTGATCTGCCTCAGGGATCCCTCCTCTCTTTCCTTCTTCTGGACTCTAACCATTCCTTCTATGTTGAGTCTGGAGGACGGAGAGGGAGTGGTCAAGTGGCTCTAATGTGACTGGAGCTGGGATCCCCTTGTCCTGGCAGGAGACCTTTTGGGGGAGGTGCTGGAAGATGCATCACCTGGTCACCTTAACCAGTGTTCTGTGAAGCGAGCAGAACTGGGCCAGTAAGGCTTCTCTCTACCCTGCCATCTTCTGTATTTCCTTTCCCTCACTTGGGTAGGGGGCAGAGCAAATCAGTGGGTTTATCTCTTGTCCAACTGGGAATGAGAGGTTGGTTTTGCAGGCATCCCTTGCCTCTGGGAGTAAGTCTCTTCCTCTCCCATCACGTGGTAGCACGCCCCAGTAAGCAAGGAACTTAATAACTCCAAGGAGCCTCTTCCTCTTTCCTCTTCCCAGCTTGCGAGTAAGGGGTGTAGGGTTGGTGAAGACAATGGCTGGGAGCAGAGTCAGTTCTCCATTTCTCAGTAATCCCAGAATGGGGTGGATCTCACCTCCTTATTTGCAGCTCTCTTTAAAAAGTGGGTACTTTCAGCCAGGCACGGTGGCTCATGCCTGTAATCTCAGCACTTAGCAAGGCCAAGGTGGTGGGCAGATGACTTGAAGCCTGAGTTCAAGACCACCCTGGGCAATGTGAAAAAAATCTCACCTCTACTAAAAATACAAAAATAAGTTGGGTGTGGTGACACATGCCCATAATCCTGTCTACTTAGGAGGCTGAGGCACGAGGATTACTTGAACCCAAGAGGCCAAAGCTGCAGTGAGCCGAGATGGGGCCACTGCATTCCAGCCTAGGCAATAGAGTAAGACTCTGTCTCAAAAGGGGGAAAAAAAAAAAGGTATTTTCTGCTCCCAGCTTAGGAAAGAAATTAAACCTGATGGGACCCAGCACCATTTATGACTGGACACCTTAGTGAGAACTGTTTCATTGGGACAATGACCCTGAAGCTGGGTTGAAGAGGGTGGGGGCTCGATGGGGTGAGCAGTGAGGGAATGGCAGCAACAGCTCCTTTAAGAAGATGAGCTGTGAAGGGGAAGAAAGAAATATAGGGCAGCTGGTGGAGACGGTGGGTCGAGTGGGTATTTTTTCTTTTTAATGGGATGAACTCTTGTATTTAGCCACCAGTAGGTCTTAAGTGTCCTCTAGACTTAGAAAAAGCAGTTTCATTTAGGTGGAGAGAAGTAGAGTCTGATTGCTAGGGGGAGTGAGTGGTTCTGTAGTAACTTCAGACAGCAATGGCATTTTCTTGTAAATAAATCATTAGAGAAAACCTTAGAGGGTTGGAAGAGTGAGAGGGATGATACTTAAGGAATCCCTCTCACTCTGTAATGGCCAAGAGAAGAAAATATACGTCCCTTTGTGAAAGAGGAAATGTAGGAGAAATTGCCATAGGTTTTTGTCCCCCCGAGATTAACTACATTTATTAGCTCCAGCAAGCTCTTAACATGCAGTTTGGTTTGTCAGGCTGTATTGAATGCTTAGTGTTTGGCATTTAAGAAAGCTGCAGCATGCCTGAAATTAATCAGCTGCATCTTTTAAATTGACGGAAGTCATGTCGACTTCTCTGGAATGACGTAAATTTGCACAAAGCCAAGAGCCCTATCTTAGATCTCAGACTAGGCAATTGCAAGGAGGGATATGCTTCCTTTTAAGCCTTGGAGTGTTCCACTGAGCCATGGGGGCAGGAAGGAGCTGTCACATTTAGTGAAATGTGGGCATTTTTGGTATTAGTGTTTCGTGATGACTGTGGGAAAATTCAGTGAGCTCGGTCCTGCTTCTTACAGACATCACGGAAACAGCAATCATGGCTGACCTTGGAATAGCCTCAGAAGAAGCCTACCGGCTGGAGTTCTTAATGCAACACTGCACCAGAAAAAGGAAAAAGATGACCAATCTGGTGAAAGAGATTATGGAATAAAAATCTGTTTCATTACAGATAACAGGGTGGCTTGTTTAAATTTAGCCTCGTTTAGCTATGGTAAGAAAGCAAAAAAGTGACTTTTGGTTTGATTCTTGCTGACTGAGGCATTTTTCTTTTCTTTATCTTTCTTCTTTTATTTTCGAATAGATGTGGGGTTTTGCCATGTTTCCCAGACTGGGTCTTGAACTTGTGAGCTCAAGCAATCCTCCCACCTTGGCCTCCCACAGTGCTGGGATTACAGGCATGAGTTACTGCACCTGGCCAGCATTTTTCTTCTTACCCAGAATGGTAGCCAGCACTGTCTCTTTTAAGACAAAGGTGTACATGTGGTCTTACTTACATGTGGAATCTTAAAAAACTGAGCTCATAGAAACAGGAGAATAATGGCTACCAAGGTCTGGGAGTGGGAACTCAGAAAATGTCAAGGAATACAAAATTTCAGTGAGACAGGAGAAGTAAGTTCAAGAGCTCTATTGTACAATATTGCCAATAGCTAATAATGATACATTCTTGAAAATTGCTGAGAAGAGAGTTTAGGTTTTGTCACCACAAAGATAAGTATATGAAGAAATGCATGTGTTAATTAGCTCGATTTATCCATTTCACAATGTAAACATATTTCAAAACATGTTGTACACAAACACATATAATTTTTGCCGGTTAAAAAATATTTTTAAGATGAACAATACTTGTTTTGTTGCCTCCTCCACCTCTGGCTGCGCCTCTCTGGCCGCCTCAGGTAGGGCAGTAGTTTTCAGTGGAGTAGGGTAACATCATGACTTTAAAAAAAAAAATTGACACCTTGTATTTGTATTTATGGGGTACAATTTGATGTTCTGATGTATGTGTTTTGTAATGATCAAATCAGGGTAGGTAGCATATATGTTATCTCATGAATTTATCTTTTGTCATGAGAACATCCAAAAGCCTGTCTTCTAATTATTTTGTAGTATGCAATACCTTACTGTTAACCACTGTTACCCTACTGTGCAATTGAACACCAGAACTTACTCCTCCTAATTGTCACTTTGCACCCCTTGACCAGCCTCCTCTCATCTTCCTCACTCTACCCAGCCTCTGGTAACTCCTGTGTTACGCTCTGCAACTGTGTTAGGAATTTTCTTTTTAAGACTTCACATGTCAATGAGATCATGTGGTATCTGTCTTTCTATGTTCAATCTTTTCAGTTAACATGATGTCCTTCAGATCCATCCATGTCATCAAAAATGATAGGATTTAGTTCTTTTTTATGGCTGAATAGTATTCCATTGTGTTGCCAAAATCAAATAAAATACACAGATGAATCTCTAAAAAATTGTATTTGGCCCTGGGCACAGTGACTCATGCCTGTAATCCCAGCACTTTGGGAGACCTAAGGGAGTAGATCACTTGAGGCCAGGAGTTCAAAACTGGCCTGGCCAAAATGCCGAAACCCCATTTTCAAACCCCATTTTTGAAAATACAAAAATTAGGTGGGGGTGGTGGCACACACCTATAATCCCAACTACTTGGTAGGCTGAGGCATGAAAATAGCTTTAACTTGAGAGGTGGGGGGTTGCAGTGAGCTGAGTTCATAGCACTGCACTCAAGCCTGGGTGACAGAGACTCTGTCTCAAAAACATTTTGTTTGGGAAGTGGGAAGTTTCAATCCAGGGCATACACATAGACCAGGTGGTCTTCGGTAGGTCCAGATGTCCAGAGAACAAATAGAAAGTTGGGAATTTTATTAGAAGGAGAAATGTTATGTATTGTTTTGGAAGAAAGCTCATTGGCACTAGAGAAGCTTTTGAGAGACTATAAGCTCTGATTGGTGAGTGACGATGGTAAATAAAACCAGTCTTAGAGTCTAGGCAGGTCCCTTCAGCAGCTATTAGGTAAAACTGGTCTTAGGGTTACAGCAGGCTGTTTCAGCACCTGGGCTTGTGGAACATTTAACTCTTGGAGGAGGTGCTATGTGTCGCAGGTGCTTTTCTTCTCAGCCCCGCAACTCTGATTTAATTCGGTATGACAAGAGTAACCCTTGACGAAAATGTGGCATATACACACTGTGAAAGTTATCTGGGATGTGGTGTTGGTCACTGGGGTTGATTTTGTCTCTTGGCTATTGTCGGTAGTGCTGCAGTAAACAGGGAGATGCAGGTATTTCTTCAATGTACTGATTTTCTCTCCTTTGGATATATACCCGGTAGTGGGGTTGCAGGATCATATGGTAGTTTGGTTTTTAATATTTTGGGAACCTCCATACTGTTTTCAAAAGTGGCTATACTAGTTTACATTGCAAACCAATGGTATGCAACGCAAAGGCTTCCTTTATCTGTGCATCCTTGCCAACACTTTTGTTTGCATTTTTCCTTTTTGTTTTGAGGCAGGATTTCTCTCTGTCACCCAGGCTGGAGTGCAATGGCATGATCATGGCTCGCTGCAGCCTCTACCTCATGGGCTCAAGCAATCCGCCTACCTTAGCCTTCAGGTAGCTGGGACTACAGGCATGCGCCACCATGAGCAGCAAATTTTTTTTTTTTTTTTTTGAGAAACACAGTCTTACTGTGTTGTCCAGGCTGCTTTTGAACTCCTGAGCTCAAGTAGTTCTCCTCGTTGGCCTCCAAAAGTGATGGGATTACAGCTGTGAGCCACCACACTTGGCTTTTTTTTTTTT
>JAPYYA010001985.1:0-14530 GCA_028533165.1 Leontopithecus rosalia | reverse complement strand
ATGTATATTTTGTGTATTTAAAGTGGAGAGCGCTATACATATTTATTAAGTTTACTTGTTCTGGATCTGAATTCAAGTCCTGGATATCCTTATTAATTTTCTGTCTCATTGAGTCTAAATCTCTTTATGGGTCTTATGTATCTGGGTGTTAGGATCGTTAGCTCTTATTGTTGCATTGATCCTTTTACCACTGTATCTTGGTTGCTTTGAAATCTATTTTATAAAATGCGAGAATTGCAACTCCTGCCTTTTGCAAAAATAAAGAAATAAACAAAAGTAAAGCTACTTTCTTCCACCACTGGCTTGCTCTTGAAATCCTTCCCAAGTGAAGCCAAGCACCTCCCTATGCTAAGCCCCCATGTTGGAGATCACCTACCCAGCATCAATAGAATCTTGTGGCTCCACAAATGGTTCCAATGTCAGTTCCCTGCTCATGTACACAAAGAGAACCACAGTGCATTTCTCCCACAGCATACCCTGTATAAACAATTTCCATTTTATTGTGAAGCTCTGTTGGGCACCACCTTCCTCAGTGAGTGCTTCTCTTAGAGTACCCAAGTCATTAGGTATGTTAAGTTTCTAGACTATTTTATATCTTTCAGTCATAGGAGCAGTTTTATTTAATGCCCAATATCAGTCCAATATGTCTAAAATAGCATATATCATACTATTGTACTTGGAAATTTCTGGTCCAAAATCCCAAATATTATTGCTGAGTGGTGATACTCAAATGCCTTTTTTCATAAATTCCAGTCTATGGAATTGCAAATTCCAGATACTTTCCAAATCATATTTGAATATGGAACAAAATGGCCACAAATCATCCACTGAGCCACTGTTTGCAATTCACACATAACCTGCTATTGTTGGAACCTCAAAGCCCAAGGGAAAATAGCTTTTGAGTGGAAATTTTGAAGCACTAAACACCTGTGAAAATTTTCAACCAAAACATTGCCAACAACAAGGGAAATAATTGGTACATGGGGAAGTGTCTTGAACCTCCCCAAGAAGATGAGTCCTAGAGCAGGTATTAAAACTAAACAAAGCGATAAAGTGGGTGATAAGGCAAGACTTTTCTTAGAGCCCTGGGACAAGGCTAATGGAAGAGAGGCTTGAAGATGGGGGCTGTGATTAAAAGCGCACACTGAAGGCAGCAAACATCAGGACAACAAGTCATGGGTGCATCATTTTGAAGAGGAATTTCCCATGCAGGTATTATTTTTCATCAAATAGAGTAAAAAATGCCCCTGCTCCCTATGCAATTTCTGTCTTGTTGAACGTAATAATTCTGTTGCCCTTATGCTGACTTATCCTGTCTGAGGATTCTGACATGATTTTCTAGCTATTCTGACATAATTTTCACATTTACCAAGCATAAATGAGCTAATTGATTTCCTACAAATTTCACACTGGTAATCAAATAAATGCAAAGTATAGAATTAAGAAATGATTTTCAAGTCCTTTCTAATTAAATCTACATTGGATCAATCTATAATCCCTTTTAATTTTCACCCCTCCCATACCTTTTAAATACCAGTGCAAAATTTTGCCACTCTCTTCAATCCTCCTATATGACTCCTGCCCCATTAATATCAAGGCAAAGTTTAGGCTTCTTTGTATTTAACTAATAGAATAGCAATGGTAATAATAAGAAGAAACAAAAATTAGTAATTTAAGACCATTGATATACTTTCTTTCAGGTACTCATCAGACCATAGGAACTTAAACTCAAGGATGGTAGCTTATTTTATATTATATTCTGAGTCTGACATGATCTTAGTAATGAATTTTCTCATAATTTTTATTAAATAAGTACATGAACTAATGGAACTGAGAAGCCCTGTATATCAGACTTGGTGAATAGATGATAAAGGGAAAAGGCTGAAGGAGACACAACATGGAGTTTGAGATTCGGGCTAAAGGGTAAGTTATCTGACGGGATTAGCAACTTTTTAAACTATCTACTATGCTTTATTCAAACTACATAGTTTACAGATTTTAAGTTGGGAAGAATAATGTCTTTTCTAAGCTATTTGAAAAGTATCATTTATCTTTGACATATTATGTTTGGTTTTGAATAATTACTTAGAAATTATGCTACTCTACATCTAATTACTTGAATTTCTCTGAAGTATTCATTATACATACCATAATGGTTGTGATTCAGTATTTTTGACATGGATTACACTCTGAAATGAGAAAGTCTGTCCTATGCAAAGAAAACATCCTTGATATAGGCATTAATTTATTTTAAACTGATGAAATGTGTATTTCCTTTATCACAATCATTTCAAAATGCTGTTGTTAACATTATAGAGATGCTTTCTCTTACTGGAGATCTACTATCTCTTTCATGTTCACGAAAAAATACTATTTAAAAAACAATTTAAACAATGCAGTATACAGATCACTGACAGATATTAGGGTGAACTGATGCTACTTGTACTTCTGTTTTATAATAATTTGTGTTTATGTAATTCTGTTACATAATTCTTCACATGTAATATTTCAAAAATTCAATAGTCCATTAGCCAATTATTCCCACGAAAATGATGGTTAGATCAAATTCATGATTTATGTCAAACAGGATGTCTTTGTACTTTTTGTCTGTTTTGTTCCTTGCTTGCTTTCAATTTCATTAGGATTTTGCTTCTTGAATGTCTCACTAAACTTGTCTTAAAGATCTGAGAGACAAACTGTAAGCTGAGAATAGAAATGAAGAAGGTTACAAATTGTGTTATTTGCAGCCATCTCAAGTCCATTATCTTCCAATCGTAGTCCTTTTCTTTCCCCCTCTGTAAATCCACTACTTTCAAATTACTGCCGGTAACTTGCTCTATCATTGCCTCCACTTATGAATGAAGTTCAACCTCTTGAGCAAGATGTTGAATCAATATTAGTGTTATAGTACTCAAAATAAAAGCAACACTAAAGTATAAATTTATGTCTAGTGAAAGCAAGGGCAGGTTTTGAAAAGAAAAAGCAGAAGTGCTTATCATAGCTCTCTGTATTTTCCTTAAATATTAATACAAATTTAAGGACTTTAAAAAAATTATTGGGCCGGGCACGGTGGCTCAAGCCTGTAATCCCAGCACTTTGGGAGGCCGAGGCGGGTGGATCACGAGGTCAGGATATCGAGACCATCCTGTTCAACATGGTGAAACCCCGTCTCTACTAAAGATACAAAAAAATTAGCTGGGCATGGTGGCGCGTGTCTGTAATCCCAGCTCTTCAGGAGGCTGAGGCAGGAGAATTGCCTGAACCCAGGAGGCAGAGGTTGCGGTGGGCCGAGATCGCGCGATCGCACTCCAGCCTGGGAAACAAGAGCGAAAATCCGTCTCAAAAAAAAAAAAATTATTGAACCAAGACATGTTTTATAAACAATTTAAAAGCAAAATTGAAATTATGAATTTTTAATTATTTTACCATTTATATTTACTGTCCTCAAATACATAAAAATACTAAGCAAAATTAATAATACCTCTAACATATTTGGTAACTATCATATTAAAAATCTGTGCATATATATATTTATTTCTACCAACTCTGATTTATCCCTCATCTATGTCTGCTTTTAATACATATTGTCCATGCCTGTTGGTTTCCTGTAACAAGCAGGTTTTTAATCTGTGCACATTTCACTTTTCCAGTGTCAGCCTATGAAGGAATAAATGCTAAATAACCATGCCCTACTTTTAAGTCCCACATAGTAAACATATTAACAACATATGACTCAGTTGCTTTCTCCCTTATTGGTGTCATTGTCACTAACATTTCTTGATTCCTCATGCCTTTACCTCTCTGGATTGCATAGCATAAAGCCTAAGAAAGGATCTGAGATCCCAATTAACAAGCAGACAATTAAAGGCCAAGCTTTCCCACCTATGTTTTAGGATGGCTTCGGACATTCATTAACCTAAGCTGTCCACTTATTTTCAGAAATAAACTCAGGCTTATCTAAAGGGATGACTTAAAATTATTTCTACATGTACAATCTCCTCAATACTTCCATGAAATGATATTTTACATAACTGATAAATTTTGTATGTGGCGTTTTCCAAGTTTACTGTAATTGTTTTCCCCAACATGTCAAGTAATAAAACTTTTAGATTTAATTAAAATCATTTTGATTAAATTCATCAGATATTTTTTGAGTATAAAACTTGTGGTCATTGCTAAACCAAGTATGATACAGGATTAAAGACATATGAAACTTAAAGCTCAAAAATTCCTATAATTTGGACTTAGACAGAGGCATAATATATAAAAAAAATAATGTATGATAAAGCACTAATAATTGAAAGTTAAAATAGACACTATTACTTTAGGAAACATCTTTTTGCATATTTTGAAAAAACAAAATGAATGCATATTTGAAAAAGTAATTTTTTATTTGAGATTTTACACTATTTTACAGGAATTATGTTTAATAATTTACTGAACTTGGCAATACCCAACTCTATAATTGAAGAAAAAAAGTTATAAAAAGAAAAATTGTCGATTGGTCACCATGTTTCTCCAGCCTCTCAGACTGATTTATTACTCTTTTTACTAACATCATCTATAATCATGTCTCTATTTTGTGTCAATCTATATTCATCATCATATTCATATCTACATCTAGTGTCTATATTTTCCTCTATATGTGTGTCTAAACTTATTTTTCTCTATATGTATTTATTAATATCTGTATCTGTGTCTATATACTTTCCTACATGATTATTGTTTCCCTAAATAGAATACAATGTCAATGGTGGATGTATATAGCCGGTACCTAAAAAATGTCCCTAGCATATGGTAAGCATGCAAAAAAAAAGAATATATTAAACATAGATGTGTATTCAATCATATGTCACTCATTTCAGCAGTGCACATTCATTTTACGGCTCTACTCCCTTCTAAATTAGAATATTTAAATAAGTTTATCACATAAGGTGATAAGTTTATGCTACATGAAATCTAAGAATAAGGTTGCCATCTCCAGCTAACTGCCACATCAAATGGGAAAGAATTTTATTTTTTTACGAATGCAAATAATTTTGTACAAAAAAGTTTCATAATTGATGTCCTACCTAACATAAAAAAGGGGGAAGGAAGGTAAACCTAGTTAAATATAATAGTTAAAAATAGGTACCTATCATTTCTTGAAGAAGATTTTCGGTTTTGTTTTTTGGTTTAAGCTCTGTAGCTCGGTTTAAAAATTATTTGGAATGACATAATTGGAAATTAAAACCCATTTCAGACCTTCTGGAATGCAGTTAAAAGCAAAGGTGTGGTGTATTTACCTTCCCCATGGCTCACAATAAATACTAGCCACATATGACTAGGTATGGTCCACTTTTGTCTTTATGGTGCCTCATTTTGTACAATTAAAGAAAGCTCAGTTAAAGCCAATTTTAAAGTACATTAAATGTTGTTAGGAAAAGAATAATCATCTCCCTGGGAGATTCAGGGCTGTGAAAAATGACTTCTTAAAGGAAAACTATTATTCTACATAGTCTTGAAAGATCATCTAGCCTTTTCTAGAGATTTCAAAGATTACTAGCATTTAGCAGACAATGGTAGTCTTCTCTGAAATTAAAGCTGAGACACACTTTGATGCCTTCATCAGTTTGGAAACATATAGGTCTGTTATATAGAAATTTAATAGAATCTAATACACTATGCCACTCTAGGTAAAAAGGATAACCAAGTGCTATTTTAGTGTTTTTATATGATTGGGTGTGTATATATTTCTCTAAGATTGATATTATTCTATTAGCATGTATTGTGTATTGACTTGATTCATAATTTACTTCTAGCTGGAAAGATAGAGGGTAAGCTGGATCAAAGCCTATTGGAGAATGGATTTACAAATATTTGATTCTCATCACCCAAAACATCTTCCTGAGTAAACATTTCCATTACCTTGTTATCCAATAATTAAATAGGTTGCTTTTGAATTTATAGCTGATGGATATGCTTGAGATTGTCATTATTACTCCAAGAATATCCACATATTTTTAACAGCAACCACTTTCATACCCCCAAATACCCTACCAATTGTATATTCATCCTGCAGTAAGTTCACCTAACAACAACTGGTTGGTATGAGTTTGGCGATGAGTCTGCAGTGGGAGCAGAGGCAGTGGAAACCATTGGGAAAAAATTAGGTGTAGAATTGACACCACCAAATATAAATGGGTGACTGGAGAAACTCCATCTGGCCTGCGCACTGGGAGAAAGGGGTGGAGCCACGGAAATTAGCGTCTTTTGCAGGGGGCGGGGCCTGGCTTCTCCCTTACTGGGGTGGTACCCTGGGCCAGCCTGTGAGGCGAGAAACCTGCTAGCAGGACTCTAGCTCTGCTGAGAGTCCCTGTTTTCCCTTTTACTTCCTTGTCACCCAGTAAACCCTGCCTTTCTCAACTTTCAACGTTGTCTGCAAGCCTAATTTTTCATGGTCGTTTGACAAGAACCCAGCTTTTAGCTGAACTAAGGAGAAAGTCCTGCAACAGAATTTAGAACTCAAAATTGTATGTTTAGATGTAGTTTTCCTAAACAGTCACAAGAAATGAACAACAAATAACATGAACTGCTTGTCCGTCTCTAACATTCAAGTATTTGTTTTGTGTTTATGTGTGTTGATTTTCTGATCTTTATATTGGTTTTGCTTTTCTATAGTGATTTTTTCTTTTTTTTGTTGTATGTTTTCTTTTTTTTAATCATGTCTAATTTTAAAATATATTTTAAAAAAACCCAGCAAGTTATCAACCCATAAACCAAGTAGATCACAGTGCTCGCTGCGATAGTCAACCAATTTATAGAAGCTGTGATACCTGTAAAATTTAAGGAAACGCTGGGTTGTGGAGATGCAGGGTGGAAAAGCAGTTTCCATAATCATTTTAAATTGAAAATGCTATGAGAGTTTAGACTAAATGTTTAAAATATACTCTGAAATTTCTTTTGCTGAAACTTAACATGTACTTAGTTGTTACGAATGAGAATTCCCAGATAAAGATAAGCATGGAGGCAAATATTATGAAACAACAAACAAACAAAAAGTAGTCAACTGCTCTAGGGAGATAAAATTTCATTTATGTAGAAAATTCTACTTTAATTCTAACTTTGTATGATATGAGATACCATGGTAACAACACATTGGGAATGGTTTTAGTGAAATGAGAATTTTTTTTCTCATTATAGAACAAGATGACTTTTATACATTTTTCTCTTTTTCTAAAATTCTGCGTCATTTCCAGGTGATGTGCTTGGTTGCTGATGACACACTGATAAACACGCTGGTGATGCAGCCAGTTCATTGCAGGGCTTGCGGTCCATATTGGGAAACATAAATATTTAAAATTGTTTGTGACTAGTTTGAATTTAACTAAGTATGTATATATGTCAAAGTTCTACAAAATGGAGAAACTGTACCAGGGCATATTTAAGGAAATTACCTTCTTTTAGGGAATTATGGGTGGCTTCCCTGAGAAAGTAATGTTTATTTTAAGCATAAACTTGAGGATATTTTGACAAAATCTAGGCAAAGAGATAGGAAAGATGTGTGGTTGGGCTGTGTATTTAACCGTCTGAGCCAGCAATAATGCTGGACTCTGTCTCTTATCCTGCCACCAAGCATAATTTGGTTTTTGAAACAGAGAAGTGAAAACAGCGAAGTGGTTGAGTATTTTTTAGAACATTCTCAGATTTACTTTTTCTTACATTAGGTTGAAAGGAGACTTTAATAGAGTTCATAATTTTGGCTCTTGCCTAGCAAATGTATATGGCTACTTAAAAATAAATCATATTTATTTAACTGCAGAAAAATAAAATTAATTTACAATTTAGGGAAAACAGTTCTGATCATTTAGGAAACATTAATGTAAAATATTACTTTCGAAGAGCTTTGTTTAGGCTCAGTTTCAATCTTGTATTTTTCTGACAGCTGGGGTTTTCTTACAACTTCTTCACATCTCACTTCTTTTTCAACAGCTTTTTTGATGTATACCGAGTATATCATACAATTGTCCATTCAAATTATCCAATCTAACATTTTTAGCATATTTTCATAGTTGTGTAAACATTATCACAATCTAATTTTAGAACATGTTTCCCTTACCGAAAATAAATGACACACCAAATACCAGTCATTCCATGTGAAATTGAACACCCATTTCAGCCTTTGACAACCACTTAAACATTCACCATTATGGATTTGCCTATGTGATGCATTACATATAAATGGAATCAAGCAATATGTGGTCTTTTGTTATGGGTTTATCTCATTTAATATTTTCAAGATCTATCTGTGTTGTAACATATACTTTAATCTGTTTTCCTCCCTAAATAATATTTCATTGTGTAGATGTACCACATTTTATGTATCCATTCATCACTTGACAGGGATTCAGGTTCTTTCACTTTTTTAGATATTATGAGAAATTATGCTATTAACATTCATATAAAAGTTTTTGTATGCTCAAATGTTACCATTACTCTTGGGTATATATTTCAAAATGGAATTACTGTATCATATGGTAAATCTATGCTTGACATTTTAAAACCAATGAGTTATTTTTCAGAACAGTTGTAGGATTTTATATGCCCTCCAGTAACGTATGACTATTCCAGCTTCTCCACAGCCTCACCAACACATGTTACTGATGTTATTGCTGGCTTTTTAAATTTTATCGTCTTGGTAAGTGTGAAGTCATTTTCATAGTGTTTTTTTGATTCCCATAAAACTACTGAATAATAATATTGAGCATCTGTTCATGTGAATATTGACCATTTGTCTATCTTCTTTGGATTAATATCTGTTTAAATTCTTCATCATTTTTCAAATGGGTTGTCTTGCTATTATTGGGCTATAAGAAGTTTATATCTTGCAGACACTAGATAGTTGTCAGACATATGATTTGCAATTTTTTTTTCTCATTCTCTGGGTTGCCTTTTTACTTTCCTGATGGTATTTTTGGCAGCACACAAGTTTTTAATATTTATGTAACTGAGTTTATATGTTGTTCCTTTGATTTTTGTGCTCTTGGTATTGTAAATAAAAAATTATTTCTTAACCCAATTTCAAGAAATGATCAACAGAAAAATTCTGTTTTCTTCTACATTTTCTTCTTTTATATCTACTATTTTTCTGATACTGTACCCTTTAGTATTAAATGTCACCTTTATCTTGCCAAAGCATTTTGGTAAAAAGGTAAGTAAATGTTGCCACTTGTCTAACTTACCCCCCTCCCAAAGTACATTCAGAAAATACTTAAATGCTATCAAATGCTTATATGTTATAAAATATCCTTTTTATTATAAAGTCTAAAAGTGCTACCAATCAAGCATGACCTATGTAATGACTACCAAATACATTAATATTAGATGGATATGTTTTTATTCCCACTCAGCTTTTTATCTTTACCTGCTAAATTTAAAATAGGAGTAATTAATTTCAAATCCCCAACTAAACTAAACAGAACAGCCTTGGTGATCGAATAATAAATGATTTCAATTAACCAAACCATATCAACAAGATTATTTCACTGCATCTTGATGTTTCATGTATCATTATAATAGAGTAGTCACTTTTATGCCTGTAAAACTGTTGGGCAAAATCACAAAAAAAAGTTAGTTTTAAAAAGCAAATTGGTTACTATCAGCAATTCACGAATTGGGCAGAGTCTCATCTAAAGTTTTTGAAAAGATACTCCACTAGGTATGGCAGAACAGTTGATTTTTATAGAATAGACTTAGTGGGAACAAAGAAACAGCATAATGCAAAAAGCAGTTTTTATATTTCAGTTAGATTACTTCAGTTTGCTTCTTTGGTGGTGGTAAAAACAGAGGGAATTTCCTTAGCAGGAAAGCTAAAACTTCCCTTTTGGAAATAATAGCTATGATCTCTTATTCCTGTTTCTTGGAAGGTTAGATAAACAACTTAGTTTCAGTTAGGTACATGACACTTTAGCACGAACGGCTGCATTTTGGTTTGCTCTGTAGAGGTCTGGGGTAGAAGCTCAGCTCAAAATAGTAGCCTCCTATAAATTTTACTTAACATCTACATTGACAAGCAATCCTACATTCTTCAGGACTCGCTGCTAGTTGTTTGTTGTTGCTGTTGTTTAAAACCAGAATGTCTTTTCCAATACCACATAGCCTTTTGTTTTTGAATACCCAAAAATACATTTGTAAATTTTCACACTGATAACATTTTGCAAATAAGAGACTTTCATATTTCAACTATATACATTGATGTGATATATAGTTTAGGTTTCTATATATTACTAAAAACTTCTTGCACAAATATATAGATAACCTTTTTTATCACAGAATGTAATTTCATGTGATACTTCAGGACAGGAATAAAGGTCCTGATTTTCTGAATTCATATAGGAAGAGACACAGATATACAAGAATAAAAGGCAATGTAATCTTCCCTCTAGATAGCACAGTACAGTGAAAGCAATAGACATGTCAACAAACACTTATGATGATGGGATAATTGAAGCAGGAGATAGTCACAGAGCATCACTCAACACAAAATGAGAGGCACCTCAGCATTACTTAGAAGGTCAGCTACAGCTTCGGATTGGAAGTTACATTTGAGTAGTTTGGGGTAATAAATGGAACTTCTCTAGGAACCTAGCCACCATGAAACATAACTGCAAAATATATGCTCTCAATCAAAGCCAAAACCAATCAGTGTTATAAGACACACACAAAACTGGAATGTCAGAAATAGTGTTTGTAAATTGTGCATTTTGCTGCAGAAGGAATTTGCTTTACTGTGAAAGTCATATGGGAAAGAGGAAATACGTATTTGCTACAAATAACGTCTCAGAGAAAAAGGCAAAATTCTTCCAATATATCATTTTAATAAATTGTCAACTTATGCACCCTTCTTTCCATATATGCATCAGGAGCTAAAAGGGATAAAGAATTCTGATGAGTATTCTGGTGCTGTTGTCACATATAAAAAAGTAACCAAGAGCAAGTCAGCAAGGTGGCAATGTCTGGACTCAGGAGGCAAGTACAACCTACATGATAGCACATGAGAAGGCATAAAGGTTGGGGTTCACAGCAGGGGTGAGGACGTTCAGAATTAAAGACAATTTAAAAGAAATGTCTGAACTCATGACACTATACAAATGGAAGATCCTAGAACTACCACTAAGTGACATAGCAGATTACAGCTTTTGTTATCTTAGTCATTAATGATAAGGCATAGCCTTTAAATATGCTTATTTAAAGAAAGCTC
This sequence comes from Leontopithecus rosalia, assembly GCA_028533165.1. Classification (NCBI taxonomy): domain Eukaryota; kingdom Metazoa; phylum Chordata; class Mammalia; order Primates; family Cebidae; genus Leontopithecus; species Leontopithecus rosalia. Next base: position 3,291 of record JAPYYA010001985.1, on the reverse strand, counting down.
TTGTCGCGTTGGGCCACTATCTTTTTAGGTTATTCTTAGATTAACAGGATTTTAGAGTTTAACATTACATTGTATACAGACAATAAAAATAAATGGGACTCACAACCAAGAGAATGCAATAAGCAGAACTTTTAGTATGAAATAGAATAATTATTCCCATGAAATATTTTCTTTTTTTCTGTGACAGATTGAGAAAAGAAAATGTGGCACATATATACCATGGAATACTGTTCAGTCATAAAAAAATGATGAGTTCATGTCCTTTGCAAGGACATGGATAAAGCTAGAAACCATCGTTCTCAGCAAACTAACAAAGAAACAGAAAACCAAACACTGCATGTTCTCACTTGTAAGTGGGAGCTGACAATGAGAACACACGGACTCAGGGAGGGCAACAGCACACACTGGGGCCTGTTGGGAGGAGGGGGCCTAGGGGAGGGATCACATTAGGAGAAATATCTAATGTAGATGATGGGTTGATGGGGTGCAGCAAACCACCATGGCATGTGTATACCTGTGTAACAAACCTGCACATTCTGCACATGTATCCTAGAACTTAAAGTGTAATAATACTAATAAAACAGTGGTGGTGAGACGCTGACAGTGACAATGGTGACGTGTTAGTGGTGGTGATATTAATAAAGACAATGATGTTGATGGTCAGAAAGAGAAAAATCTGTACCCATCCAGATCTGTAACCACTCCTGACAGGGCCTAGACAAACCAACTCTTTAAAACCATTCCTAGACTAATTTCATTACCAACAGTTAATTAAATTCATTCTTTCATTAAGCATTGATTTTTTTATATGGTATCTACCACATGCTAACAATTATGTTAGGTACTAAAGCTATAAAATGAACAAGGAGAACAAAAATTGCCTACCCTTTAGTTGCTTACACTCCAGTTGATCAGAAAAGAATAATGGACCATTTAAAAGCTGTGCTCAAAGAGGATTACTTTCTAGGGTATGTTCTCTGATCTTTTTGACTTCCCTTCTATAGAAAAGCCATATTTTTCTCTTATGTCTTGAGTATTTAACATTTTTTCATAATAGCTTAATTTGCAAGAAAAATATTGAGAAATACAGGGCCAAAATTTTTCAGATGAGGCAAATTTATTGAATTATAATTAAAGCCATAAATGTTTAGTCATTATAATAAAATACATAATCGATAGTACTCTATGTAGACATACCTATTTTTAATTAGAAACACACATGCAAACCACATTGAAACAAATTAAAATGGGGTTAAGGTTTTGAACATTTTTATTTAATCAATTAAACAATTCTGGCTTAACATTTAATTCATATTTTCTAATTTATTTTTAATACAAGGGGCTCATCCTACTTTTACATACATTTATATAAAAGACTTTTTTACATATTATGTCAATCAATATATAACCCATTAAAAGTCAACAGTGGTATACATTATTTATATGTTATACAAAGTTTGGTATATATTTATCAAAATTTATATTATCCAAATTTAGACAGAAATTTCAATAAAATTAACTTGTGAATTATGAAATTATGGCTTGAATTATGAAATTTGACATTTAGTATTTGAAAGATAATAAAATGCTATTCATAAGAAGAAATCAAATGTGTAATAAATCTCTTTCTCTGTGTATATATGTGTGTGTGTCTGTGTGTTCATGTATGTGTTTTTGTCTACAGTTTTTATAGTACTTAAAATTGAAAGAAAAAAGTAGAGAAATCTCTTTCTCTATTTTTCTAATTTTAAAGATAGGTTTGCAAAGTTCCCAAGAAAAATGCCAACAGCCAAAGTCGCCAAACTAATGACATGCTTCATCTACTTATTATCAAAATGTGCCCTTAAACGTACTTTTGAAGCCATTCAAATTATATGGCTTTACTGAGATATATATATATCTCAGTAAAGCCCTTTCTCAAAGAAAATTACTTTGGGATTATTTGAAAACAATATTTCTCCAATGAAGTCCTCCTCCTCTCCTACTAAAGACAGTTAGATCAAAGCAAGTCTTTGTTGCTTAAGAATTCAAATGCTTTAGCAACTTAGTCAATGTGATCATAATTCTCATGTCATGGAGTCAGTTAGACACTGAGAAATTATAACAGTACATTTTCCAAATTATAAATGTTGGATAAAAATGTAGATGAAGGAAGAAATCTATAATGAGTCATGCTTATCTAACTCTTCCCAAATCATGAGAAACAAATCAAATCTTTCCTTACAATCCTTCGAGAATACCAGTCTTCACCCATTTACCCAAACCTTCAACTCACCAACTCTCCAACACTGGGTGAGTTAGGATATGTGTCAGTTAATGTCCTAGGACGTTGCTTTCCAGAAGGAATTTTAGGATGGCAGCTGTGCATTTCTAGCACATCTCACACACGGTAGTGTCTGGAAGTAAGGTAGAAGGCTTTTGATGGAAGTCAACTACAAAAGATCTAGATTTTTGCGATTAACATACGAAACCTTAGAGCAAAGTCTTTGTATCTGATTGTGGAACAGATGAGGCATCTCAACGAAGTGATGAAACAAAAGAATACCCATTCTAGAACTGAAATTTGCAATGTCTGAAATGTAAAATTTCCTAAATAACCTTAAGATCAGACAAAAAAATGGGCAAAAATACTGTTGGTGAATTTGAAGAACAATGAACATCATTTGATATAAAGGAAAGATAAAAATAAAATATTGGAAATAAAAATGAGGTAAACTTCAAGTGAATATTGAGATAATATCAATGAAGTTTCTGGAAAAGGAAAATGTGTCAAAAATATTTGAATGATTGATGATAGAAAACATCCAAGATTTGGTGGAAACCATAAACTTTGTAACCAAATTTTAAGCAAGATAAATATAAAACTGCTTTTCGATTAGTCAATTTACTAATGATCAAAAATAAGAAAAAAACATTGAAATCAGCAAGAGAAAAAAATATAGAGAATGCCCCATCAGAATCTCAGGAAACCAGAAGACAATATAACAGTATCTTCAAACCTCTGAAAACAGAACAAATACTCTCTCAATCCATAGGTAATAATTTTCAAAAGGTAAGGCAAAATATTATTTTAAGATAAAATTTGAGAAACTTTTTTTTTTTTTTTTGAGACGGAGTTTCGCTCTTGTTACCCAGGCTGGAGTGCAATGGCCCGATCTCGGCTCACCGCAACCTCCGCCTCCTGGGTTCAGGCAATTCTCCTGCCTCAGCCTCCCGAGTAGCTGGGATTACGGGCACGCGCCACCGGGCCCAGCTAATTTTTTGTATCTTTAGTAGAGACGGGGTTTCACT
>JAPYYA010001984.1:0-14531 GCA_028533165.1 Leontopithecus rosalia | reverse complement strand
AGTCCCACATTTCTTGGAGACTTTGTTCATTCCTTTTTGTGCTTTTTTCTCTAATCTTGGCTTCTCATTTTATTTCATGGAGTTGATATTCGACTTCTGATATCCTTTCTTCTGCTTGGTCAATTCGGCTGTTGGAACTTGTGCATGCTTCACGAAGTTCTCGTGTTGTGTTTTTCAGTTCCTGCAATTCATTCTTATTCCTCTCTAAGTTGTCCCTTCTTGTTATCATTTCCTCAAATCTTTTTTCAAAGTTCTTAGTTTCTTTGCACTGATTTAGAACATGTTCTTTTAGCTCACATAAGTTTCCTCATTACTCACCTTCTGAAGTCTGATTCTGTCATTTCATCACTCTCATTCTCCGTCCAGCTTTGTTCCCTTGCTGGTGAGGAGTTTTGGTTTTTTTGTAGACGGTGAGGTGTTCTGGTTTCACGTGTTTTTCTCCTTTGCGCTGGTTTCTTCCCATCTTTGTGGATTTATCCACCTGTCATCTGCGTAGTTTCTGATTTTTCGATTGGGTCTCTGAGTGGAGGCCTAGATTGTTGATGATGAAGTATTTCTGTTTCTCAGTTTTTCTTCTAACAGTCTAGCCCCTCTACTGTAAGACTGCTGAGGTGCACTCTTGGCCCTGCTTGCCTGGGGTACACCTGTAGCAACTGTGGATCAGTGAGGGATGCTTCTTCTTCTATTTTTCTTCTTCTATTTTTGTCCCAGAATGATGCCCACCAAATGTCAGTCTGATCAGTCCTTTCTGAGGTGATTCTTTTGGTATATCGGGGTCAGGAAGCTGCTTGGGGAGATGGTCTGTACTTTATAGGACCTCAAGTGCAGAGCTGTGAGCTCTGTTGTTCATTCAGTGTTGCTAGGCACGTATGTTTAAGTCTGTTTTGGCAGAACTCATAAAGCCCCTTTTTTCCGTCAGATGCTGTTTCTTGGGGAGTTAGGGCTTTATTTGTGAGTATCTGTTGTGCTGTCCTGCACAGCTAAGAGGCAGTCTAGTCACTATTTGGCTGCCGAGGCTCTGCCCTGCTGGCATGTGGTCCACCCTTTTGCTGTGGGCTCCATCCTGCTCTTTTGGGGTCTGCCCTACTGACGTAGGCTCCGCCCTGCTGATATGGGCTCTGCCCAGTTGGTGGAGTCTCTCTGTTATGGCCGGTTGCCTCCACAATCGCTGTATGTGTCAGCAATGTGCGAGTACCTCAGTAGGGGCAGACACTCTCAGTAATGGTGGACGCCCCTCCCCCACCGAGCTGCACAGCCATGGGTTCAGCTGTACCTGCAGTGAAACTTTCAATCCCGAGCGTTTTGAATCGCTGTTTTGTTTGTCCCTGTGGGGGTGGGACCCATCAAGCCTGATCACGTGGCTCCCTACATCCAAGCCTTTTTGCTTATTTATTTATTTATTTATTTATTTTTTAAGTTGTAGGGTTTACTCTCTCCCAGGTGTTTCAATTGCCGGCTGAAAGCGCACCGGGATCTGTGATTTCCCGTGCAGCACCCCACTGCACTGGCTCACAGTTCACCTCCCAGAAATCTCCTGTTCTGGCTCACTGTCCAAATCCCATTTAATCAGATGAATATGGTAATCTGCCCTCACGAATCTCAAAGTGCTGGTTTAACAGGGCACCCAGACCCATGTGTTTGGTGCGCCATGCTGCTTTGCTGCGGCACTGGCTGTTTCGCTGCACTAGAGGAGACTGCTGTGCTGACGTCCTGTGTCCCTCCTACACCTGGGCTTTTCCCGGTTCTGTGGACTATAAAGATCCATCTGGAAATGCAGTGTGTACTCACCCTCTGCATGTTAACTGAGAGCTGCAATCCTGAGTTGCTTCTATAGCGCCATCTTCCCCAGCTTCCCCCTGGTTTCCCTTTCTATGTGTAGAGCCTCTTTTAGGAGCTCTTGTAAAGCAGGCGTGGTGGTGACAAACTCTCTGAGTACTTGCTTGTTTGCAAAGGATTTTATTTTTCCTTCACTTATGAAGCTCAGATTGGCTGGATATGAAATTCTAGGTTGAAAGTTCTTTTCTTTAAGGATGTTGAATATTGGCCCCCACTCTCTTCTGGCTTGTAGGGTTTCTGCTGTGAGTCTGATGGGCTTCCCTTTGTGGGTAACCCGACCTTTCTCTCTGGCTGCCCTTAGGATTTTCTCTTCATTTCTACCCTGGTGAATCTGACAATTATGTGTCTTGGGGTTGCTCTTTTTGCGGAATATCTTTGTGGTGTTCTCTGTATTTCCTGGACATGAGTATTGGCCTGCCTTGCTAGGTTGGGAAAATTCTTCCAGATAATATCCTGAAGAGTATTTTCCAGCTTGAATTCATATTTTTTATCACATTCTGGTACACCTGTCAAATGTAGGTTAGGTGTCTTCACATTGTCCCACATTTCTTGGAGACTTTGTTCATTCCTTTTTGTGCTTTTTTCTCTAATCTTGGTTTCTCATTTTATTTCATTGAGTTGATCTTCGACTTCTGATATTCTTTCTTCTGCTTGGTCAATTCGGTTGTTGAAACTTGTGCATGCTTCGCAAAGTTCTCGTGTTGTGTTTTTCAGTTCCTTCAATTCATTCATATTCCTCTCTAAGTTGTCCATTCTTCTTATCATTTCCTCGAATCTTTTTTCAAATCTTGTTTCAAGTTTCTTAGTTTCTTTGCATTGATTTAGAACATGTTCTTTTAGCTCAGGGAAGTTTCTCATTATCCACCTTCTGAAGTCTGATTCTATCATTTCATCACCCTCATTGTCTGTCCAGCTTTGTTCCCTTGTTGGTGAGGAGTTTTGGTCTTTTGTAGGAAGCGAGGTGTTTTGGTTTTGGGTGTCTTCCTCCTTTTTGCACTGGTTTCTTCCCATCTTTGTGGGTGTATACACCTGTCGTCTGAGTAGTTGCTGACTTTTTGATTGGGTCTCTGAGTGGATGCCCAGATTGTTGATGATGAAGTATTTCTGTTGCTTAGTTTTCCTTCTAACAGTCTATCCCCTCTGCTGTACGACTGCTGAGATCCACTCCAGGCCCTGCTTGTCTGGGGTGCACCTGTAGCAGCTGCAGAACAGTGAGGGTTGGTACCAAATTCTTCTTCTGCTGTCTTTGTCCCAGAATGATGCCCACCAAATGTCAGTCTGATCAGTCCTTTTTGAGGTGACTCTTTGGATATACAGGGATCAGGGAGCTTCTTGAGGAGATGGTCTGTACTTTATTGGAACTCAGGTGCTGAGCTGTGAGCTCCTTTTTTCATTCAGGGCTGTTAGGCTGGGATGTTTAGGTCTGCTACCGCAGAACTCATAAAACCCTTTTTTTTCCTCAAGTGCTCTGTCTCAGGGAATTAGGGTTTTCTTTGTGAGTATCCGTTGTGCTGTCCTGCCCAGGTAGGAGGCAGTCTAGTCACTATTTGCCTGCCGAGTCTCAGCCATGCTGCTGTGGGCTCTGCCCTGCTGTCCTGGGCTCTGCCCTGTTGTGTGGGCTTTGCCCTATTGCCTTGAGCTCCACCCTGCTGTTGTGGGCTCTGCTCTGTTACCTCTGTATTGGTGGAGTCTCTCTGTTATGGCAGGTTGCCTCAGCAATGGCAGGCTGCATCAGCAATGGGAGTATAGCTCTGTAGGGGCAGAATGCCTCAGCAATGGTGGATGCCCCTCTCCCACCAAGCTGCACTGTCCCAGGCTCAGCTGTGTCAGCAGTGAAACTCTCAACCCCAGGCATATCAAATCACCACCCTGCTTATCCCTGTGGGGGTGGGACCCACCGAGCCTGGTCACCTGGCTTGCTGCCTCAGAGCCCTTTTTTTTTCTTAGTTGAAAGGTTGACTCTCTCCCAGGTATTTCAATCTCCTGCTGTTAGGGCACCGGGATCTGTGTGATTTCCCATGCAGCAACCTGCTGCACTGGATCAAATGTTACCTCCCAGAAATCTCCTGATCTGGCTAAGTGTCCAGGTCTCATTCAATCAGATGGATATGCTAATCTGCCCTCCCAAATCTCAGATTGCCGGTTTAACTGGCTGCCCAGGCCAGTGCGCCTTGTGTGGAATGTTGCTGCGCTGCAGTGCCAGCCAAAATGGCAGCGCCAACCAAAACAGCTGTGTGGCATACCGTGTCTCTCCTACGCCTGGGAATTTTTCCGTTCTGTGGGTAACAAATATCCCTCTGGAAATGTGGCCTGGACTCACCATCTGCGCCTTCACTGAGAGCTGCAATCCTGAGCTGCTCCTACCCCGCCATCTTCCATCATTTCCGTCTTGTCTCGAGGGTGACAATGTTAAATGTCAGCTGTGCATTCCTATACAATCACAATTTCACTTGTGAGCTTGTCTTTATTATTATATTATCTGCATTACCCAAGGGACTCATATGATATGTATAAGTATCTTAATCCTATTTGACTGTTTTACCAACAAGAGACTTAGAACTTTACCCTTTGCCTTAGTCTAGTTCAGAGTCAAAATCTTTCCTATTAATTTGGTCCATGTATGATAGTGGTTATAATTTGAGCTGTGCCTAAGTATACATCACCTGTAAGCAGGAACCAGGCAAGAGTCAAATCATGTTAATGCTGGGTCAGGTAAATGTCAATAACTTCTATGTGGGTAGGACCCTGACAGTAAAATCAAATGACCTGTGTGTAGGCCTCAGCAGTATATCACAATTCTTTCTCTGGACAAGGCCAGTGCAAAACAGGAGGGTCACATCACCTAGTTCATGGTCTTAGAAATATGTCACAATGCCCTATGTAAGCAGGCCCCAGGCAGAAGAGACACATCACCGGGGTTTGCGACTCAGTGATATATTAAAATTTACCCAAGAGGATGAAACTAGGCAGGAGAAAAGAGTCACATCACCTATGGAATTGGCCCAAAGAAATGTCATAATGACACGAGGTATGAGAGTAAACTCCTGCTGTGGGTTGGGTCCAGCTGTGCAAGTGCACCCAACCCTGTTGGCTGGTAATGGGTGAGAAAGAAGAGCATAGTCACATTACTGAGGACATTACCTGTTTTTCTAAGCCTGCCTAGGAGGTCAAAATCTCCTTTATTGACTGGATTCACGTATGAGAGTCATCAGCATGCCTGTAAATTATGACTAGTTATATGTCACAATCTCATCTCTGGGCATGCACCAGGCAGTAGAGTCACATCGCATGGGTGTCAGGTCTAAAACATATCATGATTTCTTCTGCTATCAGGGTTCTTAAAGGAGAGTCACATCATCTGGATTCTAGGCCCAGTGATATGTCACAATGCCCACTGTAGGCAAGGCCCAGGCAGCAAGGGAGATTGTGCCTGGGTGCTGGGCTCAGGGATACATCACAATACCCTATGGTAGCAAGGCCCAAGAAGGAGAGAAGAGTCATGTAACTGAGATGATGGACCCAGTGATATATCCCAATCCCTACAGGAGACAGGGCCAAGGCTGGAAAGTCCATATCACCTAGGTGATGAACCAACTGATATGCCCAATGTGCCCTGTGAGCAGGGCCCAGGCAGATATATCACATGATCTAGTTTCTTGGCTCAGATAGATGGCACAACACCAACAATTCACTGGGCCCAAGCAATCGAGTAAAATGAATCAGGTGGCTAGACAGAATTACGTGTAACAATCAAACTTGCAAAGTGGTCCAGGGATGAGATCCATAATCCTGCATATTTCCTGGCTCCAGGTGTAAAAGTCAACACCTCAAGTGAGTTGTCTCCAGGTCCTCAGATTACAATCCCAGCAGTGGACAGGATCCATGCATGAGAATGCCACTGCTTTTGTGAACAGTGTGGCAGTAACATAATCACAGCATCAAAGGTGTGATGAATTTTGTTTTGAGATTCACCATCCTACCTTGGGTTCAGATTCACATATAAGACTTGCAATTTAAACTTCTGAATGCCTCCAGGTGTGAGATTCAGAACCTCAAAAGTGGGCAGAGCACATATGTGAGGGTGACAATTCTAATTGTCAGCTGCATGTGCTTATGAGAGTCACCATCTCATCTGTGTGTTGGGCTTGTCATGACACTATGTCACTCAAGGGCTTTATACTGTATGCATGAGTGTCATAATCTTCTGTGACTTTTCTACAAGTAGGAGACACAGGACCTTACCCATTGACCTAAGCCTACTATAAGAGTCCAAATCTCTTTTATTACTGAGTCCATGTACAAGAGTAATTATTATACCTGTGAGCTGGGCTTAGGTATATGGTAAAGTCTCACCTCTTGGCAGAGACCAGGCAGGAAAGCCACATCACCTGGGCTCTGGGCAAAGGATGTGTCAACATCCAACTTTTCAGCATGACCCTGGCAGAAAAGTCACATCAACTGGGTGCTGTGCTTAATGATACATCACAATGGCCCATCTGGGCAGTGTCCAGACAGGCAAGAATAGTCACATCACCTAAATGGTGGGCCCAGAGATATATTACAGTGCCCTCTGTGGGCAGGGCTTTAGCTGGGGAGTCACATCATTTGGGTGCAGGGCCCAGCAATATGTAAAAATCTTGGGCTGGGCACGGTGGCTCATGCCTATAATCCCAGCACTTTGGGAGGCCGAGGCGGGTGGATCACGAGGTCAAGAGTTTCAAACCATCCTGGTCAACAAGGTGAAACCCCGTCTCTACTAAAAATACAAAAATTAGCTGGGCATGGTGGTGCATGCCTGTAGTCCCAGCTACTCAGGAGGCTGAGGCAGAATAATTGCCTGAACCCTGGAGGTGGAGGTTGCGGTAAGCGGAGATCACACCATTGCACTCCAGCCTGGGTAACAAGAACGAAACTCCGTCTCAAAAAAAAAAATCTTTATTGGAAGCAGGACTCAGGTAGGAGAGGACATTCATGTTACCTAAATTATTGGCTTATAGATATATCACATATATTCTCCCTTTAAACAGGGTCCAGGCAGTAGAGGATGGTCACACCAACTAGGTAATTGATGAAAATATGTCATAATCCACTCCAAGGGCAGAGCCAAGCAAGGAGCGTGGCATCACCGAGGTGTTTTGGCCAAGTATATTTCACAGTCCCATTTGTGGTCTGTTCCCATTCAGGGAAATAAAATTGCTCAGGTATTCGGCAAAATTGTATGTCACAATCATACCCTTGAGGAAGTACAGGATGAGATTCACGGTCCTGCACATGCTCCAACAGGAGGTATGAGAGTAAAGCCCTGCTGTGGGTTGGGCCCAACTGTGCAAATCATAATCTCAATGATGGATTGGATTTGTGCATGGGAGCCTCAAACCCTCCACTGGACCATGTTCGTGTAGGTATAGTAGCTACTATTTACAAGGTGCACAATAATGGTTGAATACTGAACCCAGAGCTTTGCATGTATTATATCTCATTTAATCCTCATAACCACACTTTTCCCACAGTAGGGTACTCAAGGCTCTGAGGGTAGGCAGTTTACCTAAAACCACTAGTTAGAATTGGCAAATAGGGTCCTTATTTTTATTTATTTATTTAAAGACACAGTTTTTCTCTCTTTCCCAGGCTGGAATGCAGTGGTGTGATCATAGCTCACTGTAGCCTAGAGCTGAGCACAATTGATCCTCCCACTTCAGACTCCCCAATAGGTGGAACTATAGGCCTGTGCCACCATGATGGGCTATTACTTTGTAGAGCAAAGGTCTCCTGCTGTTGCTCAGGCTGAACTTGAACTCCTGGATCCAAGGGATCCTCCCATCTCAGCCTCCCAAAGTGCACAGCCTTGCATGTGGATGGCCAGAGATTCATTTGGACAGTCCTGGTGGGTCAATAGGGAGTGAGTGTGACTCTGAGGTGGGCTTTTTAGGAGAAGAGAGGTTGGGTGTCATTCATTTTTGGATACAGGGTCTTGCTCTGTCACCCAGACTGAAGTGCGGTGGAGCAACCATGGCTCACTGCAGTCTCGACCTCCTGAGCTCAAACAATCTTCCCACCCCAGCCTCCAGAGTATCTGGGACTGTAGGCACACATCACCACATCTGACCAATTTTTCCATATTCTGTAGAGAAGGGGGTCTCACTATGTTGCCCATACTGGTCTCAAACTCCTGGAATGAAGCAATCCTCTCGTCTTGGCCTCCCAAAATGCTGGGATTACAGGTGAGCACCACCACGCCATGCTGGGATGTCATCTTTAGCAGCCACCCAGAGGTGTCTCATGGCAGAGTGCTCCCTGGTGAGCTGGATAAAAAAGGGTGAAGGGGCCGGGCACGGTGGCTCATGCCTATAATTCCAGCACTTTGGGAGGGTGAGGTGGGTGGATCACGAGGTCAAGAGATCAAGATCATCCTGGTCAACAAGGTGAAACCCCGTCTCTATAAAAATACAAAAATTAGCTGGGCATGGTGGTGCATGCCTGTAGTCCCAGCTACTCGGGAGGTGGAGGCAGGAGAATCACTTGAACCCAGGAGGCGAAGGTTGCGGTTAGCCGAGATCGTGTCATTGCACTCCAGTCTGGGTAACAACAGTGAAACTCTGTCTCAAAAAAAAAAAAAAAAGTGAAGGAGGAGCTGTGGAACAGCACGAGCTGGCCTTTAGATTATGTGACAAATACTTTGATGGAAGCACACACGCTTTGGTTTATGCAGCCTAAAGACTCTACCAAACCTGAGAAAAGGGAGATCGTCCCACAGCCTGATGGAGAGAAGAGCTGGGGGCTGCTGAGGAGTCTGTGGGATGAGGAAGAAGTTGCTGAGGCACCAGATGAGATCCAGCCTTCCTCCTGGAGGCTGGAGAAGGGGACCATGACCCAGGGACATATTTGTACCTGTCACCATGGAGAAAAAACCTGAGGTTGCCCACTTTCTTAGGAGCCCTGTTTCTCCCTGGTCTAGAGGCAGAGATAAGGGGCTGGATCAGAGGAAGGTGGAGGAAAAGGGCCCCAGGAGAAAGCAGCCTGCCTGGAGCTCCGTGAGAAAGTGGCAGAGGTGTGAAGGGGTTGAAGGTCCTGGCTGTCCTGGGGGAAGGTGGGTCTCTGAAACCACAAGAGCAAGAAAGGCGGAAGCTGCTGCTCTCAGTAGGCAGAATTTACTGGACGCCCCAGCAGTCCTTCATTCCACCCCAGGATTTCCCACCATGAGATGTGGGCCACCTGCCGCGTGGTGTGCAACCCCTACCTGGTGCAGGGCACATCACCAGGGGATGGCCAGATGCACTGAGCAAGCAGAGCAATGCGCCGTCGTTCTCCATGCTGGTGCTGGGCCCCCAGGGGAAGGCGGGAGTCACTGATGAAATGATTCCCCAGCTCTGAACTTTCAGGGACCCAGTCCTCCTGGTCCTTTGGGGCTGCTCATAAAGAAGGGTAAGTCAGGGAAGCCGGACCCTCATAAGCTGCGCACGCCAGGCCATCAGCATGGTCACCTGCATCACATCACATCACAGTGCCGTGCATCGTCTTCTACCCCAGCTTCAAAAAATCTCACACGAATGTTAAGAGGTGCTCAAGTTTGAAGAGGCCTGTGACAGCACCAGTCCTGTAGGCAGACCTCTGCAAAAACAGCCAGGTAGGCCAGCTGGTGGCATGAGGCTGACCCAAGGCAGAGCATCCATGGTCCAGGGGGCAAATGGGCACATGATCAGTTTGCTGGGTTGCTAGGTGGACGCAAGTGGGCAACCCACCACACAGCAACCCTAATGAGGCATCACCTGCAGGAATGGTCAGAGCTAGCAGGTATCTCTCCTTGGTCCTTGTGCACCACCAGCTCCAAGACAGAAGCCACTGGGCACCGGTGGCATGGACATGCACTAAATAGACCCATATAGTCAGAATACAGGGCTCCTAGTGTTGACTAGCCCCTGGGGAGATGATTCAGGCCCAAACCAATGGGCGGTAAGCAGAGGGCAAGGATGAGGCACTGGGTAGAGAGAAACAGCCTTGGCACCTGCAAGGGCCTCCAGGCATGGCGATGCGCACAAATGGAGAAGGTGAGCTACAAGGAATGTTTAAGGCACAAAGGCAAGGGGAGCCTGGTGCTCAGAACCTTCACTGCAGTAAGTCTCCTGCCCTCGGGAAGAGCCAGTGGCCTGATTTTCACCCTTTGCAAAATCTGAAACTGGGGAGCTCCTTTCCACTATGGCAGAACTAACCCACACAATAAGGTGGCCTGGTGAGGGCAGGGGCACAGGTGTGGGAGGGGGGTGGTGTTTTTTCTCTAGAGACAAGAGAAGACTTGGAAACTTCTGGTCCTTATGGTCTCTTAGCTCCAATCTTGAGCCCTGGAGTGTGGTGGGATCCTCTCTACTTCCTGTTGCAATTCCAGACACTGGAGCTGCAAGGGGTGGAGCATGTGTGGACTCTGTGGACACCAGGACCAGTGTGTGTTTCTACTCTCCTTGGGATGGCTGGCCCTGGACTGACCTCCAACCCTGTCCTGGGGCCCAACTTTACCCACCTCTCTTTCCAGTGCTCCCAGCTCAGGGTGGCCTGGGACCCTGTGGGAGTGGTGAGATTGAACATTGTCTGCGAAGAAGAGGATCCAGTCAGAACTAAAGCAGGGCTGGTGGGAGTCGAAAAAGAACCTCCTGAGATTGAGCTGCAAGGCCTTGTTGGAGCCTTTCCCAAACTCAGAGCAGTACTACCCTGAGGCTCTGCTGGCCTGCAGGTCTTAAAGGCTCAGCACAGAGAGGGAGGTCAGCAGAAGGACTTCCAGGTGCTTGTAAGTCAGAGCTCTCTTCTCTTTTCCCTGCCTGGCTGCTCTGCCCCTCTGATTTCTGCCCCTCCTCTGCCCCTTTTCTATTTCTTTGTTTTTTTTGTCCTTGTCTCTCATAGGTCTGCCTTTTCTCCCTGTCTTTTTCTGGGCTTCTGGCCTCTTTCTTCACCCTGGGCCAAACCCCCTCTTTTCTATTTCTTGTGTGTGTCTTTTTCACTTATGTCTATCACACTTCCCCATGTCTCTCTTCTTTCTTGGTTCCTGGCTGAGTTGGAGACCCTGGTACCAATCAAGGGCTCATTCCACAGACAGCACCAAGATTTTCCTTATTAATCACCAATAAGAGATGCAGCAATGTCACTTTCATCAACAGAATTTCTTTCTTTCCAAAAGAGTTTTGGGCTGGCACAAAGCTGAGACTTCAAGGGGTTGGGGGCTTGCCTGGATAGGGAGGCAGTCACCAGGCCACTGGTTGGATCTAGACCCTGCTCCATTCCAGGAGGTCCCAGCAGAGCCCCAGAGATGAGGCGAGACGAGACCCCGGTGATGGTGTGTGCTTAAGGTGGGGAAACTTGCTTGATACTGGGAGGTGAAACCATCTCAAAAATCCCTTCTCTTTTTCTTCACCAGGGGAAGGGTATTCATTGGAGTTGGGACCACAGGCTAGTAGAAAAGAAAGGATGTTGCTTTAACTTGGGATTTTGACAGCCCCGCACTTTAGCAGTGCCTCAAACCAGTCCCTAACCCCCAGAAAAATCCAGGGGAAATAGTGAGACCTGTAACCCCTCCCTCATGTCCTTTATGACTTCTTCCAAATTTCCCAAGAGACTGATTTGATCGCATTGGTCATTCCCATTGTTAGTTTTGAGCCCCCACTAGGAGCCAGCTTTGGGGCTTGGTGAAAGGAGTTCAGGCCCGTTGGCCTCTAGGCCTTTATGCCCTATGCAGGGGGAACAGTTGTAATGTATGGTCACACATGCCAAGGAGTACTGTGTAAAAGCTGTACTGGGAGCCCAATTAGTGACTTCTGTCTCCAAATATGTCATCTGGAAGGGAGTGATTCATTGGAGCCTATCCTGTCTTAAACCAGCCAGATAGTGGGGAGAAAATGGTGCATCTGGAGAATATGGTAATCTTGCTCTCTAACTTGAGGAGATGCTGCTAGGGAGAAAAAAATGCAAGGAAAAAGTGTCTCAGAGGTGAACAAGGACATTCAAATAAGCAGAGAAAAAAATGACAGGACTGGGCAATGGATTAGAACAGAAGGAAGAAGCTTATACCTCCCATGCCTAAGAACCAGGTACCACCCTTGATACTGCATTATTTCTGCTGCCTGCAGAGGCTTCCAGAATTTTGGGGGCAGAAGGCAGAGCTGAATCTGGGTTATTTCTCTTTCCCAGACAAGATCAGTGCGGAGGATCACCATTGTCATGCTTGGTGCTAAGGCCCCCCTCTGTCCTGGTCTGAGGCCCACTGGCCCCTGTTTCTAGAAGCACCCTTGAGCCAACACTTCTCAACCTCCTGGCACCAAGGCCTGGTCATGAGGACATGGGGAGCCTGAAGAAAGAGCTCTAGATTTGCAGTGGTGCCCTGGGTGAGATGAGTTGCCTCCAGAATCCACAGTTCAGATGAGTCAGAGAAGACACAGAATTGATTGGCTAGGCAGGGGGCTGTGTGAGGACACCAGGGCATATGATGTGGGTGCTGCCTGTCTGGGGTAGGAGGCTGCGGGGAGGGGAGTCTCCCAATGAGCCTGGGCTCAGACAACAGAGTCTGACTGAGGTGGGAGGTGCTGGCATATGTAGATTGAGGGCAGTGGTATACAGACCTAACTGGAGATCAGCCTCTCCCCTAGAGCTTGGAGATCACCTCCTCCTCCAGCTGTCTTCTCTGGCCCCTAGTACATTTCAGAACACAGAGCATGGTGTCTGTCACAGTAGGGAACCAGTAAATGTGTGAAAACACAAGTTTCTCTGATGGGATGGGCTCCTACAGAGAGCCCCACCTGTATACTGGAGACCTCAAAACACATTTCCTGACTACTCTCTCACACAATGCCCCTGGTCAGGCAACAGCCTCAGTTCCTCCTCCTGGCAGCACTTGAGGAGGTAATTCTACACTTACCACTCATGACAAGGCCCAGACCTGCTTTCCTGCTTCCTTGGCAACCTTGATTCCCCAGAATTCAACTTGAACTGCAGAAAGCATTGGGTGCCTCAACTGTTTCTAGTGAGGTGGAGAATTGGGACTCTTGGGGTCCATTCCTGGATTCCCACCATTTAAGGATGAAAGGGAATACATTCTCCAGCCTCCATGGATAATCAGGAAAATTACAAAATTACGATGATGAATAAATAACAAACACAAGCATAACAGTTCTGATGCAGTCACATCGCCAGAAGATTTCTGATGGGAGATGACTGCATTCTAATAAAATTTGGCTATAAAGAAACATGCTCTTTTAATGAGTTAAGACTAAATTAATCAGGATAATAGAAATAATTGTTATTAGTAACAATTTATTAGCAAAGATAATGAAATGCATGTGTAATAATAAATACTATCAGGATTAGGGCCCAAGGGAACAATACAGAAGTTGACTGCTTGCTTTCAGCTCTTCCCTAACAGCTCAAAGTTCCATAAAGTTCTATTTGTTTTTCTTTACCATCAAAGTCTTCTACAAAGGTGGCAGTGGTGAAACAAAATCTTCTCATCCATTTTTCTAAGCAGAGAATTATAGCCCCTTGATAGACAGCATCTCCATGCAACCTTAATTTTATTCCCCTATCTTTAACTAGACAAGCCTTCCCAGCTAAGCAAACAGACTCTTCCTGTTTGGCAAAGAAAAAGTTGAGGGGACAGAAGAAACTGGAGAACTGAACCTTAAATGGAGAACCACACGAATCTATGGTGGGCCCTCTTCATTGCCCTATTTTGGCTAAAAAAGCAGGTTTGATACATTTGACCTGCAGTTCTGCCTCCAGCCCTGGAGAGAGGATGGGCCTCTCTCCTAATTTGACTTGGTTCTATAAAGAATTCAGCCCCGGTGTGTGTGTGTGTGTGTGTGTGTGTGTGTGTGTGTGTGTGTGTGTGTGCGTGTGTGTGGAGGGGGGCGGTGGGGTGATGGTGAAGCTGCCTTCAGGGAAGGGACAAAATAGAAACTATGGAGAAACCCAGCTGTGAGAATCCCACTTAATGTAGCCTCTCCACATCACAGACACCATCCTGGAGATGGCATTTCTTTTCCCTTTCTTTACAGAGAATATTCTGGAAAGACCCAGGAACCTCGAGGTCAGGCCTTGTGTTTCCTCAGCTGTTAGAGGAAGGTCAGGAGATCATACACGTGCCACCACACAATGTCTTATAATTACGGTCAGAGCCCCCATAAGCAACAGCAGGCTCCAAGCCAACTGCTGGTGCTCTTTTGACCTGCTGTCCTGACTCTTCCTCCTCATTCCCCATTAAGGCATGGGCCAAAGGGATGGTCTATGAGAACAAAATTCCAAGAAGTGAGTAAGACCTAGATTCCCATCTTTTCACAGAGTTTTTCTTTTTTTTTTTAGCTTTTATTTATTTATTTATACACATTAATTATACATATTTATTTATTATTTTTTATTGCATTTTACATTTTGGGGTACATGTGCAGAACATGCAAGATAGTTGCATAGGTATACACATGGCAGTGTGTTTTGCTGCCTTCCTCCCCTTCACCCACAGTTGGCATTTCTCCCCAGGCTATCTATCCTCAGCTCTCCCCCGCCAACGCACTGTCCCACCCCTATTCCCCCCAATAGACCACAGTGTGTGGTCTCCCTTCCCTGTGTCCATGTGTTCTCGTTTTTCATCACCTGCCTATGAGTGAGAATATGCGGTATTTCATTTTCTGTTCTTGTGTCAGTTGGCTGAGAATGATGTTCTCCAG
>JAPYYA010001983.1:0-14531 GCA_028533165.1 Leontopithecus rosalia | reverse complement strand
AGAAAAGGAAACACCGTATATACTCACTCATAGGCGGGTGATGAACAATGAGAACACATGGACATAGGGATGGGAGTACCACAAACTGAGGTCTATTGGGGGAAATAGGGGAGGGACAGCAGGGCGGGGGGAGCGGGGGAGGGATGGCATGGGGATAAATGCCAAATATGGGAGAAGGGGCAGAAGGCAGCAAAACACAGTGCCACGTGTGTACCTATGCAACTATCTTGCATGTTCTGCACATGTACCCCAAAACCTAAAATGCAATAAAAATTTTAAAAAAAGAAACTAGTTTAAGAAGAACTTTTAAAGCCACGTTAAAATCTGATTCAGATTTGGACTTTATCCTGAGGAGAAAGAATAGTTGTTAAAAAAACTACACATATATGCTGGGTGTGGTGGTTCATGCCTGTAATCCCAGTACTTTGGGAGGCCAAGTTGGGCAGATCACGAGGTCAGGAAATCAAGACTTTCTTGCTAACATGGTGAAACCCCGTCTCTACTAAAAATACAAAAAAATTAGCCAGGCATGGTTGGTGGGCACCTGTAGTCCAAGCTACTAAGGAGCCTGAGGCAGGAGAATCACTTGAAACTGAGAAGCGGAGGTTGCAATGAGCCAAAATCGCACCACTGCATTCCAGCTTGGGCAATGGAGCGAGACTCCGTCTAAAAAAAAGAAAAAAAAAACTACACATATACATAGGACCTGATATAATCAGTTTTGCATTTTAAAAATACCACTCTGGTTACAAGGCAGGAAAATGTCTAAAGACTAGTTTTCCAATTTTGATAGCAAAAATATTTTAAAGGAACCCCAGTATCTATATTTATTTGTAAACTGTATACACATTCTGGTGCTAAGATACTATCCACACTTTAAAACACATAAGATATATATATTTTTTAAATGAGGTAAATAAGGCCTGGCATGGTGGCTCATGCCTATAATCCAAGCACTTTGGGAGGCTGAGGTGGGCGGATCACCTGAGGTTAGGAGTTTGAGATCAGCCTGGCCAACATGGCGAAACTCCTTTACTAAAAATACAACATTTAGCTTAGTGTGATGGCATATGCCTGTAATTCCAGCTACTTGGGAGGCTGAGGCAGGAGAATCACTTGAACCCAGGAGGCGGAGGGTGTAGTGAGCCGAGATGGTGCTATTGCACTCCAGCCTGGGCAACAAGAGTGAAACTGTATCTCACAGAAAAAAAAAAAGAGGTAAAGAAGTAACTATATAAAAATAGAAGTTTTTTGTCTTGTTTTGTTTTTTGAAACAGAGTCCCACTCTGTTGCCCAGGCTGGAGCACAATGGTGCAATCTTGGCTCACTGCAACCTCCGCCTCCCAGGTTGAAGCAGTTCTCCTGCCTCAGGCTCCCGAGTAGTTGGGATTACAAGCACCCACCATCATACCTGGCTAATTTTTGTATTTTTAGTAGAGACAGGGTTTTGCCATGTTGGCAAGGCCGGTCTCGAACTCCTGACATCAGGTGATCCACCCGCCTCAGCTTCCCAAAATACTGGGATTACAGGCATAAGTCACTGCAGCGAACCACAAAGAGAAGTTAAGGAGTTTTCTTCCTATATCCCAACATATTTTTCTCTCTCCCTGTAGTGTGTGCATCCTACTTGTAACTGCTAGTCACTCTGTCACTTCTGCCTGGAATACTTATTCTTTCCATTGTTCAATAACACTTGTCCCCAGCCTATCTCTCTGCTTATTGAAATCTTATGCAACTTTATGGCTGGGCACAGTGGCCCATACCTGTAATCCCAGCACTTTGGGAGGCTGAGGCAGTCGTATCACTTGAAGTCAGGAGTTTGAGACCAGCCTAGCCAACATGGTGAAACCTCGTCTCTACTAAAAATACAAAAATTAGCTGGGTGTAGTGACAGGTGCCTGTAATCATGGCTACTCAGGAGGCTGAGGCAGGAGAATTGCTTAACCTGGGAGGCAGAGGTTTCAGTGAGTTGAGATTACACCCACAGCACTCCAGTCTGGGCAACAGAGTGAGATTCTGTCTCAAAAAGAAAAGAAAAGAAAAAATAAGAAATCTTATGTAACTTCTATGGTCATTTTATTGTTTGCTCTTTGTTCAACTTTTTTCTTTTGAAGTAATTTCAAACTTAAATGTTGAAAGAATAGTGTAGTGAATTCTTGTATATGTTCTACATATTGGTTCAGATTCACCAATTTTTAACATCTGACTAATTTTCATCTACGTGTTAATTTTTTCTGAACCATTTATGAGTACATCGTGTCCTTTTACCCTTTAATACTTCAGTGTGTATCCCAGATCCATTTTAAGTGTCATCTCCTAAGTCAGATCTTCCTCTGCTTCCTCTCCAGTTATCATACAAAGCATCCAAGAAATAATATTTCACAAGGCCAGTAGTTATCAGCTTTTGGATCATACTATTTTGCCCATACAGCTTTTAAAATGCTAGGCCAGTAAAGAAACTTCTGATTCACTGGGTTTCCTGGTATATGTATTTTAAAGGTTTGTCAATGACTATTGCCCATCAAAAGTCAAAGATAACTATTGGATTCTAAGGTTCATAAAGGCATTGTCTAGGTCTCCACAGTTTACTATCACCAGAAACTAGCACAGTGCCAGGCACATAGAGAACACTTATTAAGTATTTGCTGAACGGCTGATTTTTTTTTCCCTTTCTCTTTGATAATCCAGTATTTCACAAGAAATAGGGCAGGAGAAAAGAAGGAAAAGGGACAAATAAGGTACCTGATATTAGCTCTCTAAAGTGAATCAAATTGGGGAAACTCAGCCACATCTCCACGTTTAACAAGAAATCAAGGGAGAATTCAGAAAGCATTTTGGTCACTTTCTCTCTAGTCAAAGACGAACTCAAATGCTTTCCAGACACATTAAAATACTGGAAAGAAAAGAAATCCAAGAAGATCAACACTGCTATTGTGAGCCTCTTTAAATGTTTCATCATGTTGATTATACCCACTTCCAAGGAATACTATGATGTGCTTAATCAGGGATGGGAGAGAGAAAAAAAACCCGTCTAGCTGTAAAAATCAGGAAGACATGGCCGGGCCAGGTGGCTCACACCTGTAATCCCAGCACTTTGGGAGGCCGGGGCGGGCGGCACAAAGTCAGGAGTTTGAGACCAGCCTGGCCAATATGGTGAAACCCTGTCTCTACTAAAAATGCAAAAATTAGCCAGGCTTGGTGGCACGTGCCTGTAGTCCCAGCTACTTGGGAGGCTGAGCAGGAGAATCACTTGAACCTGGGAGGCAGAGGTTGCAGTGAGCTGAGATTGCACCACTGCACTCCAGCCTAGGCCACAGAGCGAGACTCTATCTCAAATAAAAAAAAATCAACAAGACACAAAAGTAAAAGAGCAATAAAAATATCCTACCAAAGTTAGCAATCACTGCATAATTTATTTCTGTTAAGACTTTTATTCATGAATCTTGTGATAAAAAATAACTTGTGGAGGAGAGATCCAAGATGGCCATCTAGCAGCAGCTCAGGGTTGCAGCTCCCAGTGAAGGTACAGGGAGAGAGTGGACGCCAGACTTCCAGACAAATTTTTGTTGCTTACAGACCAGGAGATTCTTAGTAGAGGAGCCCCACGGGTCACCAGTACGACTCTTTTGGCCAGCGCAGCTGTTTTGCTGGCATCCTGGCACGGTGGTTCTCAGTGCAGAGTATGTGGGACTGGGTGCCCTTTTAGTTAGCATTTGGAGCTCTCAGAAGGCAGAGTCACCCTTTCAGCTGATTGGGAGGGGGACTGAAGCTGGGAGCCAGACCGGGAGATTCCCGGGCAGAAAACCGCCACGAATCTCAGCGCTGCTATTTCAGCCGGTGCGGTTGCCGCATGGGAAATTACATAGATCCCGGTGCCTTTTCGGCAGGCAACTGAGGCACCTGGGAGAGAATCAACCATTTAATTAGAAAAAGAAAAAAAGGCGGCTCCGAGGTGGAGAGCCAGGAGATCAGGCTCGGCTGGTCCCACCCCCACAAAAAAACAGCAGTTGGAAACACTGACAGTTGAGAGTTTCACAGCAAGCACAGCTGAACCCGGGAAGGTCCAGCTCTGTGGGGCAGGGGCGTTGGCTGAAGGAAAACAAAGAAACAGAAATAACATCATCACCAACAAACTGGACGTTTGTTGACCCAAACGTCAGAGACCCAATCTGAGACACTCAGAGACCCAATCTGAAAGTCAGCAATTAGAAAGATGACAAGTAGATGAATCCACAAAAATGGGAAGAAACCAGCACAAAAAGGCTGGAAACATCCAAAATCAGAATGCCTCTCCTCCTTCAGGGGATCGTAGCTCCTCATCAGCAAGGGAACAAGGCCTGATGGAGAATGAGTGTGATGAATTGTCAGAATCAGGCTTCAGAAGGTGGATAATAAACTTCTGTGAGCTAAAAGAACATGTTCTAACCCAATGCAAAGAAACTAAGAACGTTGAAAAAAGTTTGATGAAATGCTAATGAGAACAATTTAGAGATTAATATAAGTGAATTAATGGAGCTGAAAAACAACACGAGAACTTCATGAAGTATGCACAAGTTTTAATAGTCAAATTGATCAAGCAGAAGAAAGGATATCAGAGGTCGAAGACCAACTCAATGAAATAAAATAAGATTAGTGCTGATTGATACATAGTTAAAAAGCTTAGATGACTTCGGTGATGTCAGCCTCAAAATGTTTAGGATTTTTTTTTTCTCAAACACCTTATCTTACTTTAATTATGTTTCATTATTTGCTAGTTAAACCCTGCATGAGGATTTTCCTGTTTTTAGCTAAAATGTTCTTATAAAGTAGTACTTCCTTTCATTGAGATAAAACTATGTCTTTTAAGCTTTGAGTTGCATTCTCTAGGTCTGGCATACTAGGATTTAGTCAAAACGACTATATTATCGTGTTTACATTTCTGTGAATTTACAGCATTCAAATCTCCAAAATGTTCATCTTTTGATCTGTTGTTTACATAGATTTTCATTGGTTTTCTAATGAGATAGTTTTACTTCTCTAATTTTTCTTTAATTTCCAGTATGTATTTTTTTAAGGATTGGCAATTAATGTATGAGATGGAGTAATTTTATGTTCCATGTTTTGCCTGATCCTAGCATTCTATTGGGTTTATGATTCACAGCAGCCTGTTGGAATAATGTGGTGACCCTCTCCCTTCCCATTGATTATGGATATTGCCAAAATGATTTCTCATTGACAGGGATCCTAAAGTCTATGTAGCACTTTCTTTTCCCCAATTGATTGAATACTGTCTTTTAAAGCCTCAGTTTTTGCCTTAGAACCCAGTTCAAGTAGCACAGAACCAGATGAGTTCAGAACCACAAACCTGTACCCCTTAGACTTTGGGTGTCACCTCTTCCAGGTGATACCTGCTGAACTTGCCACCCAATCAAATTAAATCCTCTGGAGAGATCTCAGCATAGAATAGATGAGCATCCCTGGTGATTCTGCTGTCTAACCCATGCCCTTGCCCTAAAAAGACACTTTTAAAGAGCCTAGTTTCAACTTACTTTTACTTCCTTATGGACCATCTAGTTGAGTCCAGGGTGACTCCAGGCTAAGCCATCTAAGTGAAGACAGATTTTTTTTTTCCCCTAGAAAACTAAAAACCAAACAAATTCAACCCCTTATTATGGAGATGTTGAAACATACACTGTCTTGGTCTTAGTCTGTTGCTTATAACAGAATATGTGAAAGTGAGTAATTTATATTAAAAAAGAATATATTTCTTACAGTTATTGAGGCTGAGAAGTCCAAGGTCAGGGGCCACATCCAGTGAGGGTTTTTGTTGGTTGGGACTTTCTAGAGTCTGGAGGCTGCATAGGGTGAAGTTGAGCAAGCTAACATGCTAGCTCAAGTCTCTCTTGCTTCTTCTTATAAAGCCACCAGTTCTTCCCCCATGATAACCCATTGATCCATTAACCCATTAGTCCATCAACTCCATTACCTTTCAATAGCCCCACTTCTCAATACTGCCACATTGGGGGTTGTTTCAACATGAGTTTTGGAGGAGACAAATATTCAAACCACAACATAAACAAAATAAAGAGAATAGAAAAGTAGATACCCTGTACTCATCATTCAGCTTTAACAGTCATTTGTACAAATCTAATCTTATTTTATCCATGTTCCTAGCCACCCCCACCCCTAACTTCTCCCCACAACCCCACTGAATTATCATTATGTTAAAAAAAATGAGGACAGGCAGCTATTTCTTCTGAAGAAAGATCCTAGGCAGAGTATAAATCACCCCACGTTAAGGAATGGGAGTTGGGTTCTCAAAGCTGGGAGAGCCAAGGGCATGACAGATGGTGTGGGTGTGGCAGGGTTCAACAATGGCAGCACCTCCTCAGTCTGTCCTAAGTGACTGGTCTACCATGTGGATGAAGGTTCCAGTTCATTAGTGCTGTGATGCTGTCTCTGAATCTGATTACCTTTGAGCATCACCACCACCACTTTGTGAATAAAAGAGATTTCTTACCAAAAAATAAATAAATAAATAAATAAATAAATAAATAAAAGCAAAGTATGCACAAAACAACAAAACATTAACAGAAAATTACAAAATGTTTGTGAAGGACATAAAAGATCATCTTAAAGGGGGAAGATGTTACTTTTATGATGCAAAAAATAAATTTCCATAGCTATGGAAATTTGTCCCAAAATATCTGTAAATATAATGCAATTCAAAATGCCAAAATGTCTCAGTGTGGTGGCACACAATCGTAGTCCTAGCTACTTGAAAGGCTGAGGTGGGAGGATCTCTTGAGTCCAGGGTTTTGAGGCTGTAGTGAGCTATGATTGCACCACTGCATTTTAGCCTGGGTGACAGTGAGACCCTGTTTCTAAAAACAAACAAAAAACAGTTAAAATGATCTTTTTTTTTTTTTAAATGAAATTTTATATGTTGATAGTAGAATTCACATAGAAGAGCAAAATGTCAATAATGGCCAAGGCAATTTTGAAGAAATACAAATTTTCAGTCTCTCCTTGACAAAGGCTTTTATTATTAACAAACTAAAGTAATTAACACAATATGATATTACCAATATAAAACAATTAAATGGGGATCGCGTCTGGACCTGCACTGCCTCAGGACATAAAGTGTAACAAGGGGGTCAGGGTGGGCAGCATGGGCCTGTGAAGCGTGTTGGTGCCCACATCCCCCAGCTCCCCCTGCAGCGGACTCCACAATGGTCCTCTCTTGTTGGATTCAGGTTCCAGACTGAAGGCTACCTGTTTTCCAGTGCTCCCCACTTCCTGGGTCCCCCAGCTCCCCCTGCAGCTGGCTCCGCAGTGGTTTGCTCCAGTTCCAAACAGAAGGCTATGTGTTCCGTTGTGACTCCAGCAGGCTGGGGTTACTGCGGTGACCACCAAAACAAACTTGACGCTGTAAAGGAGCCCAGAGCTACCCCTCAGCCGTACTTGCGGATGGTCTTTTAGGAGCTACCCAGGATCGTGGCAGCACTGCTAAAAAGTATGGTATCAAATTCTAATGGTTTTCCGTGGGAATTAGTGATATGGGCAGGTGTTATTGGATTTTTTGCTATTCCTCTTTTTTTGTGGAGAAGTATCAGATCAGTTAGGAGTTGGCTTTATGTGCGAAGAGAGAAAAAGCTTTCTACAATGCTTTCTGAACTAATTGAAAAAAAATGTAAACTGCTTGAAAAATCTAGGCCTGTTCAAAAAGAATATGAAGGCTATGAAGTAGAGTCATCTTTAAGGGATAACAGCTTTGAGAAGGAGGCAGCAGAAGCACAAAGTTTGGAGGCAGCCTGTGAAAAGCTTAACAGATCCATTTCTGAAATTGAGGATGAAACAGTCTATCTAGAAAAAGAATTAAAGGAAGAGAAATCTAAACATACTGATAAGTTGCTGGCAGATATTTCAAAAATGATGGAGTCACTAGAAGATCACTCAAAATTCCTCAAATCACAAATAGCTGAAGCCAAAATGACCTTCGGCATATTTCAAATGAATGGAGAACAACTGAATATAGCAATAAAAGATGCTTTGAATGAAAATTCTCAACTTCAGGAAAGCCATACACAGCTTTTGCAAGAAGCTGAAGTACGGAAAGAACAAATGAGTGAATTTAATAAACAGAAAATATCATCTGAAGACTCCAAAGTGCACACAGAACAAGTTCTAATTGATAAAGACGATCACATCAAGACTCTGACTGAACACTTACTGAAGATGAAAGATTGGACTGCTATGCTTGGAGAAGACAGAACAGATGATCATAACTTGAAACTGGAAATGAACAATGAATTGGAAAATGGTGCCTACTTAGACGATACTCCAAAAGGAGCTTTGAAGAAACTGATTCATTCTGCTAAGTTACATACTTCTTTAAAAACTTTAGAAGAAGAAAGAAACCAAATTTATGTTCAGTTGTCCAAAATTAATGAAACAGAGAAAGATCTTGGAGACCATATTAAACATCTTCAGTCTGAAGAAGCATCTTTACAGTCAGAAAACACACATTTTGAAAGTGAGAATCAGAAGCTTCAACAGCAACTTAAAGTAATGACTGAATTACATCAAGAAACTGCAATGAGACTTTACAAAAAGTTAGAGAATGAAGAGAAGCTTTCTAAAGTAGATAGAAAGATCAACTATACCACTGACCAGCTGGAGAACTATAGAAAGCAAGCCAAAGATCTTGAAGAAAAGTTGGAAAGAATGATTCTTTCTTATGAAGAGCAGATGATTTCCTATAAGAAAAAAGAACATGAAAATTGGTTGGCAGCTCAGACTGCTGAAGGAATCCTCAATGATTTCAGGAAAGAAAATGCTCACAAGAGACAAATGTTAAATAGAACAGAATTTAAATTCAAACCTTTACACAAAGATCCTTCTGTACTTGATATTCCAAATACAGGATTTGACAGAGAGCATTACCCATATGTTACCAAGATGAGAAGAGGGCCTCTTTGCTCCCCACCTCCTCCAGGAATCGGGTTGGGAGTTTCTCCACATGATTTTCCATCAAGAGATTTCCCAGGTCCACCATATGCTCCATTTGCAAGGAGGAATGCCTATCCACCCAAGGCTTTTCCTCCTTACCTTCCACCAAGACCTAGATCTTTCCTCCCTACCCCCATATGCTGAAGGGAGAAGTGAGATCCCTGCAGGGTTGATTCCATCTTCTAATGACCCTGCAACTGAACAAAAATAATTCAGATTGATCTCCAGTTCCCTCAGAATTGATTCTGCCTTAAAATGAGCCTGCTACTGAACACCCAGCATGACATCAAAAAACCTGACAGTATTTGATTCTCTTCCAAAGTAATTTAGACTGATCTTAAGTCCCCATCAGGATTGACTCCACCTTCAAGTGAGCCTGCTAATGAACATCGGCACCACAGGAAGAAAGCTGACAATTTGTGTTATCCTCCAATGTAATTTTCACTGATCTTGAGTCCCCTTCAGGGTTGACTCTGCCTTGAAGTGAGTCTGCCACTGAACATCTGGCACCACAGCAAGAAAGCTGACAGTATTTGTGTTCTCCTCCAAAGAGGTTGGGACTAATGTTGACTCCACATCAGGGTTGACTCCACCTTCAAGTAAGCCTGCTACTGAATATCAGGCACCAGAGCAAGAAAGCTGACAATATTTGTGTTCTCCTCCAACATAATTTTGACTGATCTCCAGTATCTGTCAAGGTTGACTCCACCTTCAACTCAGCGTGCTACTGAACATCTGGGACCACAGCAAGAAAGCTGACAATATTTATGTTCTCCTCTAAAGTAGTTGTGACTGATCTCCAGTCCCCATCAGGGTTGACTCAGCCTTCAAGTGAGCCTGCTACTGAATATTGGCACCACAGCAAGGAAGCTGACAGTATTTGTGTTCTCCACTGAAGTAGTGGTGACTGTTCTTGAGTCCCATCAGGGTTCACTTTGGCTTCTACTGAGACTGCCACTGAACATCTACACCACAACAAGAAAGCTGACAATATTTGTGTTCTTCTCCAACATATTTTGACTGTTCTCAAGTCCACATCAGGGTTGACTCCACCTTCAACTGAGCCTGCCACTGAATATCCAGCACCACAACAAAAAAGCTGACAGTATTTGTGTTCTCCTCCAACATAATTTTGATGGATCTGGAGTCCCCGTAAAGTTGACTCTGCCTTCACCTTCACCTGACACTGAACATTGGCACCACAACAAGAAAGCTGACATTACTTTTGTTCTCCTCCAAAGTAGTTGTGAGTGATCTCGAGTCCCCAACAGGGTTGACTCAGCCTTCAAGTGAGCCTGCTAGTGAGCATCGGGCACCACAGCAAGAAATCTGACAATATTTGTGTTCTCCTCTAAAGTAGTTGGGACTATTATCAAGTCCCCATCAGGCTGACTCCTTCTTCAAGTGAGCCTGCCACTGAACATTTGGCACCACAGCAATAAAGCTGACAGTATTTGTGTTGTCATCCCAAGTAGTTGTGACTGATCTTGAGTCCCCTTCAGGGTTGACTCAACCTTCAAGTGAGGCTGCCATTGAACATCTGGCTACACAGCAAGAAAGCTGACAGTATTTGTGTTCCCCTCAGAAATAGTTGTGACTGATCTTCAGTCCCCTTCAGAGTTGACTCAGCCTTCAAGTGAGCCTGCCACTGAACATCGAGCACCACAGTAAGAAAGCTGACAGTATTTGTGTTCTCCTCTGAAATAGTTGTGACTGATCTTGAATCCCCATCAGGGTTGACTCCACCTTCAACTGAGCCTGCCACTGAATATCCAGCATCACAACAAAAAAGCTGACAGTATTTGTGTTCTCCAACATAATTTTGACTGATCTTGAGTCCCCATGAGGATTGACTCTGCCTTCATCTTAGCCTATCACTGAACATTAGCACCACAGCAGGAAAGCTGACATTATTTTTGTTCTCCTCCAAAGTGGTTGTGACTGATTTCGAGTCCCCAACAGGGTTGACTCAGCCTTCATTGAGCCTGCCACTGAACATCTGGCACCACAGCAAGAAAGCTGACAGTATTTGTGTTCTCCTCTGAAATAGTTGTGACTGATCTTGAGTCCCTTTCAGGGTTGACTCCATCTTCAAGTGAGCCTGCCGCTGAATATCCAGCACCATGGCAAGGAAGCTGACAGTATTTGTTTTCTTCTCCAACATAATTTTGACTGATCATAAGTCCCTATCAGGGTTGATTCTGCCTTCAGCTGAGCCTGCTACTGAACATCTGGCACCAATGCAAAAGCTGACTGTATTTGTGTTCTGCTCCAAAGAAGTTGAGACTGATCTGTAGTCCCTGTCAGGGTTGACTCAGTCTTCCATGAGATTGCTACTGAACATCTGGGACCACAGCAAGAAGGCTGACAGTATTTATGTTCTCCTCTAAAGTAGTTGTGACTGATCTCGAATCCCAGTCAGGGTTGACTCCATCTTCAAGTGAACCTGCCACTGAACATCTGGCATCATGGCAAGGAAGCTGACACTATTTGTGTTCTCCTCTGAAGTAGTTGTGACTGATCTCAAGTACCTGTCACTGTTGCCTCTGGCTTCTACTTAGCCTGCCACTGAATATCTGGCACCAGAACAAGAAAGCTGACAATATTTGTATTCTTCTCCAACATAATTGTGACTGATCTCAAGTCCCTATCAGGGTTGATTCCGCCTTCAACTGAGCCTGCTACTGAACATCTGGCACCACAGCAAAAAAGCTGACTGTATTTGTGTTCTGCTCCAAAGTAGTTGAGACTGATCTGTAGTCCCTATCAGGGTTGACTCAGTCTTCAATTAGCCTGCTACCGAACATCTGGGACCATAGCAAGAAAGCTGACAGTATTTGTGTTCTTCTCTAGAGTAGTCATGACTGATCTCACTTCCCCATCAGGGTTGACTCCACCTTCAACTGAGCCTGCCACTGAACATGTGACACTACAGCAAGAAAGCTGACACTATTTGTGTTCTCTTCCAAAGTAGTTGTGACTGATCTTGAGCCCCATCAGGGTTGACTCTGCCTTCAAGTGAGCCTGCTACTGAACATCCAACACCACAGGAAGAAAGATGACAGTATTTGTGTTCTCCTCTAAAGTCATTGTGACTGATTTTGAGTCCCCAACAGAGTTAACTCAGCCTTCAAGTGAGGCTGCCACTGAACATTTGGCACCACAGCAAGAAAGCTGACAGTATTTGTGTTCTCCTCTAAAGTAATTGTGACTGATTTGAGTCCCCATCAGGGTTGACTCTGTCTTCAAGTGAGTCTGCCACTGAACATCTGTCACCACAGCAAGAAAGCTGACAGTATTTGTGTTCTCCTCCAAAATAGTGTGACTGATCTTGAGTACCCATCAGGGTTGACTCTGCCTTCAAATGAGCCTGCTACTGACCATCAGGAACCACAGCAAGAAACCTGACAGTATTTGTACCCTTGTTTACTTTGGTTTTAGACAAATGTGATTGTAACTTTATGCCTAATTAAAATTTTAGTTGATTAAAAAAAAAGAAACCTAGATACCATATAACTTCATTTATAAATACTTCAGTATTTACCACTAAAAGATAACAAATTCTTTTTTTAACCAGAATACCATATAATGTCTACAACCGTTATTAATATTTTCAGGAAACAATTTAAAGTATCCCAGGAAAATAACTTGAGCCCTTATAATAGTATTAATATAGGCTTAAATGGATTTTCCTAAAATGCATTACCTATCTTTATGTACTCAGTATGGAATCATCCAGCAATTCATTTTCATCCACTTGACATACACCATTGAAGGAAGTTTAAAGCTAATCTACAAATTCTTCTTTCTACACAATCATCTTTCTTTATATTATCATTAAATAAGATCAATTTGAGCACTAGTCTATAGGGGAAGAAATCTTGTTCTTGACACATCTCCACCCAGGGAAAGTTTTACTCAGTATTTACCCCATCATCTCCCATCTTTATAAAGCCAATTCCCCGTCCACATCAAAATATTCACATTAGAATGTTTCTTTCATTCCCTGTTTTAAAAAATAAAAAGAAACTATTATTATCTAGGGGATTTTCAATCAGCTTTATTGAGGTATAATTTACATACAATAAAATCCACCTATTTTATGTGGACAATTCAATGAGTTTTGAAAAATGTATGTAACCATATAACAGCCACTACCATCAAGATATATCATTCCAAAAAGTTCCCATGTGTCCACCAACACTCTACAGCATGGCCTATGGTAATGACCAATCTGCTTTCTATCCTTATAGTTTTACTATTTCTAGAATTTCATAGAAATGAAATATTTGGTGTTTGGCTTCTTTCACTTAGCCTAAAGCTTTTTAAGTTCATTCCTGTATCAGTAGTTTGTTCCTTTTCATTGCAGAGTAGTATTGCATTCTATGAATATACTACAATTTGTCTATCCTTTCATCAGTTGATCAATACCTTTGTTTGGGTTGTTTCCAGTTTTGGGTTATTATGACTGTATCACCTAAGAACATATGAATGTAAGTCTTTGTGTAGATCTATGTTTTTATTTCTCTTGGGTAAATACCCCAGAGTGGAAGTGTTCGGTCACATGGTAAAAATATATTTAACTTTATAAGAATCCGCCAAATTGTTTTCCATAGTAGCTGAAACAATTTGCATTCCCACCAGAGAAGTACGAAAGTTCCAGTCTCTCCATATCTTTGACAATTGTCAGTATTTAATTTTAGCCATTCTAAGGATTTTGTATTAGTATCTCATGATTTCCCAATTAGTAATTATGTTGAGCATCTTTTCAGATACTTATTTATGCATCTTTCATAAACTCTTTATGTTATCCTTTGCTCATTTAAAAATTGTATTATTCATCTTCCTATTGTTGAGCTATAAATTGTTTTTATTCTGGACACAGTTTCTTATCAGATACAAGTATTATGAATACTTTCTCCAAGTTTGTGGCTTATCTTTTCATTTACCAAACTGTTATTTTTGAAAAGCAAAAGTTTTGGGGGAACGATCCAAGATGGCTGATCGCTAACATCTCGCGATTGCAGCTCGCAGTTAAAGCTCATAGAACTAGAGGACGCCACACTTTCAGACAAATTCTGGTCACTCAGGAGCAGAAGATTCCCAGTGGAGGAGCCACGTGGGGCAGTAGTTTCGCCGGCACCTCTGCATGGCAGCTCTCGGAGCTGACTAGGCGGGGCTGGCTCCCCTTCTGACCGGGGTTTGGAGGAGCCGCGGGGGTTCCCAGCGCTGACTCCTGAGGCCGGCGCAGAAGTTGTGCCGGCACCTTGGCGCAGAGTGAATGTGACTGCTTACCCTTCTGACCGAGGTTTGGAGCTCCGGGAAGGCAGACTCGCCTATTACGGACACAAGAAGGAAGCCAGACAGGAGAAGCCTGAGCAGAAAAACACCATCAGTCTTAACGCCGCTGTTCCTGGCCCTGGGAACTAACATCTTGGACATCTACTCAAGAGACCTACTGAAAGCTGGTAATTTCAAAGACGACAGGAAGATAAATTTACAATGATGGGAAGAAACCAGCGTAAAAAGGCTGAGAATAC
>JAPYYA010001982.1:0-14531 GCA_028533165.1 Leontopithecus rosalia | reverse complement strand
AAAAACCTTAGAAATTTCCACTCTACTGCAGCTAAGGTGGCACTCAAACCACAACACAAATTCCTTCCTGCTCTTCTCTCCCCTATGCATAGGCAGAGGAGCCCTGTGGCCACCACTGCCACACGCCCACAGGAAGTTCTACTAGGCCCTAGTGTTTTCTTAAAGCCCAAAGGCTCTTTAGTCAGTTTGTGATGAATGCTGCCAGCCCTAGAACTTAACCCTCAGGGCAAGGGGCTGCTGTCTGGTTCGGGGAAGGTCCAGAAATGCTGTCCAAGAGGCTAGGCCTGGACTTGAGGACTCCAAGTCCTTGCTTGTTATTGTACCCCACTGTCTGAACAGGCACCTAGGGTGCAAGACAAAGTCTCTATTTTTTCCCTTGCTTTTCTCAGTCTTCCACCATAGCCACCACAGCTGGGAGTATGCTGGGTTACACCTGAAGTCAATGCATCTTAGATCCCAAAGCCTCAGCTTGTTAAGGACTATCTTGGTATCTTGTTTAAGGCCTAAGGGATCTTTAGTCAGTAGGTAATGATTCTTGCTAGGGATGTGTCCTTCCTTTCAGGCGATGGGTTCCTTTTTGGCCAAGGTTGTGTCTAGAAATGTTGTCCATGAGCTAGGGCCTGGAATGAGGCCCTCACTACTCTTCCCAGTGTTTTTCTATTATGACTGAGCTGGTATCCAAAATGCAAGACAAATTCTTGACTCTCTGCTGCCTTCTCCTTAAGCAGAAGGAAGGAGTGTCTTTCGTTGCTGTGAGCTGCACAACGTCAGGTTAGGGGAGCGAAAATGAAGCACTCTGATAGTTGCCCTGGATTATGTTTCTCTAGGTCACATACCACCCTAGTTCACTGACTGAGCCAAGCCTTTTAGCCCTAGGAGTTGCCTAGGAATCGCAGTGCTTTTCTTTGACTGACTTCTAATTTACCTAGGACCCCAGAGTACTTTGCTCATGGTAGTGAGGCTTGCAGAGAAACTCAAGTTCTGACCACTGGGACAGGTGATTCCCTTCTGCCTGGGTCTGGTCCAAATGCTCCCTCCATTCCCAAGCACTAGCAGAACAGCACTGCTTTCAGTGTAAAGTCCCCCAGTCACTGCCTGCTCCCTTTCCCAAGGGAACACACACTGCTATACCATGACTCTTGAGGGATGGAAAGAGTGACGAAGATTGAAGACTGTCTCTCCTACCTTTTTCAATGCCTCTTTCAGTGATACAAAGTTAAAACCCGGAATTGTAATTGCTTATCTGATTTTCGGTTCTCGTGATGCTTTATGTGCAGATAGTTATTAAAATTTGGTGTTCCTGCAAGGTGGCTACAAGCAGTATGGCTTCTATTTTCCCATCTTGCTTCTCCACTGAGACCTTTAAAGCATCATTTTACTTATTAATCTTGGTTATATTTTTCCTACTTAAATTTTTCACTTTACCTGATTTACTTAGAAAATTTAAATTTATCCTGATACATGCATTTTTGTAAACAGCCTTAATTCCTTTCTAAAATAAGGTATGCAGTAAATTAATACCTATAAATATTTAAAATAAGCTTCATGAGATAAAACAGGTAAACTTGATAATAAATGTACAGGCACACTATTGGCACCAGTGGTTTCCTTTCCATTCAATTCATTCACTTTGAACTCAGTTGCAAGGTTAATTTTCCTTAAAAATCCTATCTGTTACATTTTTGTTGTCTCCAACTCCAAGTGCTTAAAATGTATTTGGCTCCTTTTCCCATCGAAATAGATCCAGACACCCAGTCTCGGGCTGAGAATATGCTATACTCCAGGTTCATTTACATAATGTTCATATCAGATTTGATTAGCTCTACAGGTTTTTGTGTTGAAGCGTGGGCTGAATTAATGTCACCTAAGCACAAGTGGACAGAAGTTTGTTTTCTTTGTTCTAGAGGCAGTAACATGGTCAGGTGGAAGAAACTAAAAATGGTTTCATCAGGACATCATAAGCCTAAATTCCAGGTACAAACTTATACTGTGAAGTAAAGGAGGTAGGTGTTGTGTGGATCACTAGAGTTTAGTTTCAGGATGGCAATGATGAACTCAAAATTCTTCTTTAACCAAAGATGATTCATCTCAAATCTAGGTCTGCCTTCAATAGCAATGAAAATAAAATTGACATGTCATCATATAAAACTTCGAAGAGTTTTACCTCATGTGAAATTTTTAAATAGCACACTTTTGAAGAAGTCAGGTCAGATATTAATTTCTCTTGCATGATCTGAAGGTCCTAGACCTTTTGGTACTTGGCTTTTTACTCGTCATCACTTTGTAGTGTTCATTCCATAAACCCTAGTTCAGCCCACAGACCTGACTGTGTCCTAACCCATTGGCCTCCACATCATTGTTTATGCTGGAATACAAACCAAGTTCTGGTTTCCCCATTATGAGGCATCACGGGTTACTAACATTCAGTAATATTTCTGGAATATAGCTTTTATTTGTGTGACTATTCAGGATTATGTAGTGCCTAAAGTATAACCAAAGGTACTTTAGCTGCTGAAATTCTCTTCTAATGAAAAATCTGTTTTCATTATTTCTTTTTAATCTGCTATATCTAAAAGACCATTTCTTCAATGATTGAGCCTTTGCAAGAGTTCTTACATATCTCAAGTTCCTTCAGAGACTCTGCAATCGGGTGCATGTAGGGGTGCTCAATAAATAATAAAAATACTTAAGGTGCATGTTTAAAGTCAATTATGAAATATTTTGTTACTTGGTGTGTTTCTAAATTATACAAATGGTTTTGCCACTTGGTAATTCTCTACATTAAGAAACTTGGTTAAACATACTTAGTATGTTGCGATTTGATCTGGTTTGTGTACAGATGTTGGAGACCCAATTTTGTTTGTATGTTTAGAAATAGCTGATGCCATGCTTCAGGTATTTGCATTTCCTTGCTGACATAAATGCCTTTATTTGACTCAAACATACTATTTCTTCTGAATCCACATGTAAATTCTCTGGTTCTTGATAATGTTTTAATGTTTGATCTTTAAAATAGATTGGTTAGATGTATTATGAGCTTCCCTGCCCTTTGTGAGAATCACTGTAAAACTTAAGTCCCAAACTTATAGCCAGAATGCTTTCTCTAATTGCTGAAAATTCTCAGTAAATTCCTCAAGACCCTCTCTATATCTGCACCTTTCAAATTTAAGAATGTTGCCTTGTCACTCATGTGTAAAGTTCCAATTCTTCTCTATTTTTTTTTTCAACATCCACTAGTAGCAAGAATTTTGTGAATTTTATAGACAAATGAAAACATGGGGGCTCTCTGCGGAAAGCTCACTACACTACAACGCAGACTTTCCTCTTGCTTCAGCTGTTTTCTCTATTTTCTTTTCTTGCCCTTTCTTAAAAAAAAAAAAATCAGTTCATGCCCTTGTCTTAAGCCAGTTTTACCAACAGGCAGGTCCTATTATCTCTTGTTTATTCCAAGCAAGTTTATTGTTGCATTTCCCTAACAAAGAGTTGCTCTCTAAGAATTTTTCTAACAGCTAAAATAGTTATATATAAACACACAATTTCCAAGCTGGCCACATTCATTATGTCTAAAAAGCAAAGCTTGATAATACATGGGACTTGTAGGGAACCCAGAAGTGGAAAGTATTGTAAAAAGGCAAACGTTTAACAATAGAATGAAGACCATAAAATAGCCAGAATATTAACTAATTTAAGATCTTCTCTGCATTGTTAGTGCTCTCCAGGTTTCTACAGAGTGCTATATTTGCTGCAGTACTATCTTCCACTGGGTATTTTAAAACTTAGAGATATGTGAAATTCATAAAGATTCTTCAATATCTTGTCATAAAGACCGGGAGGCACAGTGAAGTGACTTCTCTAAAGCCACACAGCTAATTTGAAATGTAACTCAGACTGGATTTGCAGTTTGTTTGCCTGTCAGACTGGTAACTAGGTTATTGGGGAAAGTTGGTCATAAGCCCCTGAGCTGAACAAGGAAAAATATTTAAGTTCTCAAACAAATTCTGCTCTAATAGGTCCTCTAATAGCTGTGATCTTTAAAGACGAGGTTCCCCTTCAGAAATTTCTGCTAATGGAATTACATTTATGGCTTTACCATTTGATGCTCTCTGAATTACAAAAATCCAAAAATGTTGGGTCAGACTATCAGCCATGTGCTGGGAAGATAATAGTTTTGACTAGGTGGCTTACGTGGAATGAGAAAGCGAATATAAGAATGAGAAAAGATTAGCATAATTATCTCACGAAAAAAACCTGTGATATAACTTTCTCTTTCCTGTTTATAAACACTTAATATTGCTGTAAAATTATAACTATGTTGCAGTAAAGCAGTGATTGTCTTCATTGGGTGTGTCACTTGTTTTATAGGATTCTTCAATGGAGTTGCTTTAGGCTATATTTCCCAAACTTGCTGGATCATTTTTGAATGATTCTTACGATCTATCAGCTCTTGAAAACACTGGTCTAAAGATTTGTCTGTTAGTGTATGTTTTTTTTTTTTCTAACAAGAATTGTCTAGGGGAAGGGAGAGAACTTGGTAAAAATGTAGTTTGAGTCTCATCCCCAGGACTAATTGAGAAATTCTGGAATAGTTAGAGAAGATTTCTAATAAGTTCCTCTGATAATTCTAAGGGAGGTGTTTAAAATCCACCCTTTCAGAAATACTAGTCTACAGACTATACCAAAGTAAATACTTAATATGTTTGCTTTGGATTTAAGTGTATGTCTATAAATAAAACATTTCCCCAGACTCACAATAAAGCATTTGTTTGAATTTGTCTTTTCCAACTGCTTTAAAGGCATTAACCTAAAATGGTAACTTTATTCTTCCTTCAGCACATATTTTCCCACTATTTGATATTTAAATTACAATAGTAATGTATACTTACTGCAATTAAATACTACAAATGTATAGAAAAGTTAACCGTTACAGACCAGAGATACATCCTGCTTACGTGTACCCTGTGTCACCCATTCCCAAGCCTCTGGGGTTAGCATTAATAGCCTGTTTCTATTCTATACCTTTCTCTTTGCTTGTTCAAATACATGCAAACATAAATGTCTGTATATACAAAAAACTTGATTTTATATAATATCTCCTTGCCATTCCCATATATCAGTAGATATATCTGTTTTATCAAATCTTTAATTTACACATTTCCAGACTCGTACACCTCATTCGTATACTTGTACATAAGAGATAATCTCTTGGGAA
The DNA here is from genome assembly GCA_028533165.1 of Leontopithecus rosalia. Taxonomy (NCBI): domain Eukaryota; kingdom Metazoa; phylum Chordata; class Mammalia; order Primates; family Cebidae; genus Leontopithecus; species Leontopithecus rosalia. Next base: position 9,322 of record JAPYYA010001982.1, on the reverse strand, counting down.
CCCTTAACTTCCTTCCTTCCCCCTTTTCATTTCATCTGTCCTGCTTTCCAAGCTGCTTCCAACCTTACTGAATACCTAAAAACTTCATCTTTATTTTGTTTTCTTCTGTTCTTATAAAGATGTTCTGTCCATTCATGCATCCACCTGTCTCTTTTCTGCATCTTTTTACAATCCTTCAACAGTAGCTTGTAGAATCAAGTGGTATAAACCAATTCATTCCTTTTTAATTGTGTAAATAATAGTGAATATTCTGCCATTCCTCTTTATTGATGAGTAGTTTCATTTTTTGACATGTATAAGGAATATCCTTACATTAGTCACTTTTATTATGGAATACATTCTTAGGAGCAGGATTGCTAAGAAAAAATAAACTGTCTTACTGCTTTCCAAAAAGGATGCAATAACTTAGATGTCTACCCTCCCATGGCTGTAGTATGTATTCAAAAATTGCCATTCTAATAAAGGTAGTGATATCTTATTGTTACTAAGTTTATAAAATACAAATTAATGTAAGTTTAAGCTTCTTTTTCATGGTTCTTTGCCATTTAGATTAGCTCATTAGTGAATTATCTATATTCTTTGCTCATTTTTTAACGATCTTTTCCTTGGCAAAAGGGATGTTTATCTCATTAATAAATCAATATATATTTTGATATTTTTCCTACATAAAACATTGCTATATAGACTCTATTGAAATTTCCTACCTAGATTGTCCTCAAATATGCGGCCTCCTTGTTTATAGCTTCAGGGTTTTTCTGTCTTGGTGAAGAGAGATTCCATATGCTTGTTTCATAAACTTCTATGATTTTAATTTTTTAAACATTAAAGTCTTCTACTGGTGTAATCTATTGTTGCTTATGGTATGAGGGAAAGACTTCATATTTTCTCCTGGGTTAAATAACTTGTATGCAGAATATAATCCTTCATTCTTTATCATATAGTAAATGAACTTATACATTGAAAGCCATATCTCTATACTCTATCGTAGTCTAATCTGTTTGTTCCCATGCCAGTGCCATATTAATTTGATCACAGTGGTGTATTTTGATATTAAATATAATTCTAGTTTCTTTCCTATCTTCTTGGCTATTCTTGTATATTCAACATAGCTTATTTTACTCAAATCTAGAAACGTCCTTTTGGACTTCAAATTGGAATTGGACACATTTACACGATACTTCTGAGACAACATATTCTAAATTTGAGACGACGCATTCAAAACATTTTGTTTTGCCATTTATCCATACTGTTACCAGATCGTTGATTAACTTTTAAAAGTAAGGTTTGTTGAGGTATAATTCATATACATCTTCATATACAATAAAATTAACCTTTTCAAAGGTATACTGATCAGTGAATTATGATGAAACATCAGTCATATCTACTGCCACAATCAAAACATAAGACCTATCCATCCCCTCCTAAACATTCCTCCTCACCCTTTTTAATCACTTCTTTTTTCGCCCCACTTTCGGCTTCTGGCAATTGTGCATCTCTTATCTTACAATTAGTTTTGTCTTTTCCAGAATGTCTGGTAAATAAAAGCATACAGAATTCACCCTTTGCATTGCCTTTTTTCACTTAGCATAATGCATTTGAGATTTATCTGTAGAGTTGCATACATCAGGGGTTTTTTAATTACAGGATAACTCTTACATTGAATACTCGCTGATTTTTTTTTTTAAACCAGGTAAAACATTTTGGTGGTTCTTCCAGTTTGTGGTGACTATGAATAAACTTGCTTTTTATAGCCATATATAGGTTTTTGTGTAGAAATGTTTTCATTTCTCTTTTGTAAATAGGAATTGGATTGCTGTATTGTGTGGGAAACCATATTTAGCTTCATAACCATAAATTGTTTTACAAAACAACTAACATTTCACATCCACGTTAACGGTATACCGGTTTCAGTTGCTCTGTATCCTATCTAGCACGTGATATTAGGATTTTAGAGGGATTTTAGTAACTGTTAAAGGTGTGTAGTATCAATGAGATTTTTTTTAAAGTTCTTAATGTGCCTTTTGTGGGATGGTAGAAGGTCTGGTTTATTTCTATTACTGTTGTTGCTGTTTCACTCTTTTCTCAATTTTTTTTCTTATTATAGTAAGAACATTCAACATGATACCTAACACCTGCCCTTTCAACACATCTACCCTTTAAATGTACAGTACGGTTTTTTTTTAATGGAGTCTTTGCTCTTGTTACACAGGCTGGAGTGATCTTGGCTTACTGCAACCTCCACCTTCCTGGTTCAAGCAATTCTTCTGTCTAAGCCTCCTGAATAGCGGGAATTATAGGCGCATGCCATCATGCCCAGCTAATTTGTCTATTTTTAGGACAGACAGGGTTTCACCAGTTTGGCCAGACCTGTCTCAAACTCCTGACCTCAGGCAAACCCCTTGCTTTGGCCTCCCAAAGTGCTGGAATTACATGTGTACACCACCATGCCTGACTAGACAGTATTGTTTAATGTAAGAATAATGTACAGCGGATCTCTGGAACTTATTCATCTTATATAACTAGAACTTTATAGTGTCTTACTCTTGTTTAGCATTGCTGTAACAGAATGCCAGAGTCTATTTTTATAAAGAAGAGGCTTTTTTTAGTTCATGGTTTTGGAGGCTGGAAGTTCAATATTGGGTGGCCACATCTGGTTGGCTTTCAGAGATGGCCTTTCGCTGAATTGAAACATTTCAGAGAAACAGAAGACGACCCAGGCATGTGCAAAAAGAGCAAAACGGAAGATGCAACGTCGGTTTATATTTACCTGCTCTCATGGGAACTAATCTGTTTTCATAAGAACTAACCTAGACTCAAAGAAGTTAATCCATCTTATCAGCCCAATGAACTCTTAAAGACACTATCTCCCAACACTGCCCCATTGGGGACCGAGCTTCAACATGAGTTTTGGTGTGGACAAACCATATTCAAACTGTAGGAAATATCACCTCCCTATTTTCACTTCCCACTAGCCCCTGACAAGCACCAATCTACTCTGCTTCTATAAGTTTGTATATGTTAGATATTTCATGTACGTGGAATTGGGGTAGCATTTGTCCTTTGACTTATTTCACTTAGCATTGTCTTCAAGGTTGTTCCATGTCTCATATGGTAAGATTTTCTCCTTTTTCAAGGCTGAATACTTATTTTACATTGCATGTATAAATGACAATATTTTAATACATTCATCTGTTGGACAGTTTTTTTGTTTCCCACATCTTAACTATTGTGAATAATGCTGCAGTGAAGATGGGAATGTAAGTAACTCTTTGATTTCAATTCTCCTTATTGCAACGCTTCTGCATGCATAACCAGAAGTGAGATTACTGGATTATACAGTAGTCCTATTTTCAGTTTTTGGTTTCAACTTTAATTTTATCACAGGTGTACATTACAACACCCAGGTAACTTTTAATTTTTTATAGATATAGGGTCTCAGCATGTTGCATAGGCTGGTCTTGAACTCCTGGGCTCAGGCAATCCACCTACCTCAGCCTCCCAAAGTGCTGAGATTATAGTAGTGAGCCACTGCACCCAGCCTGAATTTTTAATCCTAACAGTACTGACACGATATAGTATCCCATGGTGATTCTGGTTTGCATTTCACTGATAATTAGTAATGCAGAACATTTTTTATGTTTGTTGGCCATTTATGTCTTTTCAGAAGTGTCTGTTCATGTCTTTTACCTGTTAATGAAATTGTTTTGCTTGTTGAGTTAAATTTCTTACACATTCTGGATATTGGATCTTTGCTGGATATATAGTTTATGAATATTTTGTCATTATGTAGCTCTTAATGGTTTATTTGGCAGTGAAGAGCTCCTTAGTTTAAGTAGGTCTCATTTATTTTGTTACTATTACTTCTGGGGACTTAATCATAAATGTGTACCAAAGTCTCATGTCCAGAATGGTATTTCCTGGATATTCTTCTAGGATTCTTATTGTTTGAAGACTTAAACTAAATCTTTAATTCATCTTGAGCTTTTGTATGTAGTAAATAGAGGTAAAATTTTATTCTTCTGCATATGGCTAGCCAGCTATTCCAGCACCACTTACTGAACAGGAACTTCTTTCCCCATTGCTTACTTTTGTCAACTTTCTTGAAAATCAGATGGCTGTAGGTGTGACTTTATTTCTGGGTTCTCCATTCTGTTCTCTGGGCCTATGTCTTAATACAAGTACCATGCTGTTTTGTTTACTGTAGCCTTATAGTTTGAAGTCTGGTAATGTGAAGCCTCCAGCTTTGTTCTTTTTGCTTAAGATTGCTTGGGCTATTTGAGACCTTTTATTTCATACTAATTTTAGAATAATTTTTCCTCATTCTGTGAAAAATGGTATTGATAGGTTGATAGAAATAATGCTAAATTCATTTGTATGTGCCATATGGTGATTTTAACAATATTGATTCTTCCAATCCATGAGCACAAACTGTTGTCCATTTGTTTCTGATTTCTTTCAGCAGTGTTTTGAAGTTTTTATCGGATCTTTCACCTCCTTAGTTACATGTATTCCTAGGCATTTTATTTTATGGCTATTGGAAATGGGATTGTGTTTCTGATTTGGTTCTCAGACTGAACGTTTTTGGTGTAGAGAAATGCTACTGAATTTTGTACACTGATTTGTGTGTACATGTGTCCTGAAACTTTCCTGCAGTCATTTTTCAGTTCCAGGAGCTTTATGGCATATCTTTAGGGTTTTCTAGGTATAGAATCATGTCCATAAAGACAGACTACTTTTAATATGTGCCTTTTGTTTCTTTCTCTTGCCTGATTGCTTGGTCTAGCATTTTCAGTACTATGTTGAATAGAAGTAGTGAGAGTAGGTATCTTTGTGGTGTTTTCCAGTTCTCAAAGAAATGCTGTCGGTTTCAGGCCATTCAGTATGACGTTGGCTGTGGGTTTGTCATAGATCTTTGAGGTTAGTTCCTTTTGATAACTGGTTTCCTGAGAACTTTTATTATAAATAGATGTTGGATTTTACCAAACACTTTTCTCATTTTATTGAGATACTCATATGGTTTTTATTTTTAACTCTTATGTGGTAAATCATATTGATTGGTTTTATGTATGTTGAGCAATGCCTTTTACATCCCAGCAATGGAGCTTATTTGTTCATGGTGAATTAACTTTGATTTGCTGCTGGATTCACTTTGCTAGTATTTTGTTGAGGATTTTCATCTATGTTCATCGGTGATACTGGCCTGTAGTTTTCTTTTTTGTTGTCTTTGCCAGATTTTGGCATCAAGCTGATGCTGGCTTTGTAGAATGAGTTAGAAGGAGTTCCTCCTCCTTAATTTTTTTTTTTTTTAAATAGAATAGTTTCAGTTGAATTGGTACTAGCACTCCTTTGCATGCCTGGTAAAATTCAGTGAATCCATCTGGTCTGGGACTTTTTATGGTTGGTAGGTTCTTTGTTATTGCTTCAGTTTTGGAACTTTAAGGTTTTAAGGTTTAAGGTTTCAATTTCTTGCCATTTCAATGTTAGAGTGTGTGTTTCCAGGAATTCATCCATTTTTCTCTAGAATTTCTAGTTAGTTTTAGTAAAAGTGTTTATAATAGTCTGAGGTTTTTGCATATTTGTGAGATCAGTTGTGATGTCACTTTTGTAATTTCTAATTGTGCTTATTTGAATCTTATTTTGTTAATCTAGTCAGTACTCCATCAATGTTAATCCTTTCAAACAACCTACTTTTGGTTTCATTGATGCTTTTTACAGTTTTCTGGGTCTCCATTTCATTCTGTTCTACTGATTTTAGTTACTTTTTTGCTTTGGAGTTATTTTCTCTGGTTCCTCTGTGTGATATTAGATCATTAATTTGAGACCTTTCTAATTTTTTTGTGGTAGGTGTTTTACACTATAAAATTTCCTCTTAATATTTTTGCCACATCCTAGAAACTTTGGTACATTGTTTGTTTCCATTTATTTCAAATTCTTTGATTTTTGGCCTTAATTTCATTGTTCATCCAAAGTCATTCAGGCGGAAGTTACTTTATTTCCTTGTTGTGCGGTGTTGAGAGATCTTCTTGGTATTAATTTCTATGTTCCATTGTGTTCTGAGAGTATGGTTGGTATGATATTGTGTTTTCTTTTTTAAATGAGACTCTTTATGGCTGAGCATGTAGTCAATACTGGAGTATGTTCCTTGTGTAGATGAGAATGTGTTTTCTGTTGTTGATGGGTGGAGCATTCTGTAGATGTCTGTTAGTGCCAGTTTGTCAAGTATCAAATTTATGTTCAGAATTTTTGTTACTTTTCTGCCTTGATCTAATGCTGTCAGTGTGGTTTTGAGGTCCCCTACTATTGTATAGCTGTCTAGATATCTAGAGTTACTTGTTTTTTGAATCCAGGTGTTCAAATGTTGAGTGGATACATATTTAGGATATATGAACAGCAAGTTCTTCTGGCTGAATTGAACGTTTTATTGTTATGTAATGCCCTTTGTTCTCAAGGTTGTTAGTCTGTTTTATGTGAGAATATGGAGAGCTTGTTTGTTTGCATGGCAGATCTTTAACACTTTGAGCCTATGATTGTCATTATGTGTGAGATGGGTTTCTTGAAGATTGGAGACAGATGTATTTTTTTCATCCAACTTGTCACTCTGTGCCTTTTATGTGGGGCATTTAAACCGTTCTCACATTCAAGATTAATATTGACATGCAAGGTTTTGATCCTATTGCAAAGTCATTAACTGCTTGCTTTGTAGTTTCTATTGTGTGGTTGCTTTATAGGATTTGTGGGCCATGTACTTAAGCATGTTTCTGTGGTAGAAGATATTTTGTTTCCATATTTAGAATTCTTAAGGATCTCTCATAAGGCTGATTGGATGGTAGCAGATTTCTTCAGCGTTGCTTTTCTGGAAAAGTTTTCATTTCTCCTTTGCTTATGAAGCTTGGTTTAGTGGGATATGAAATTGTTCATTGCCATTTATTTTCCTTAATGTTGAAAATACTCCCCTAGTCTCTTGGCTCGTAAGGTTTCTGCCAAGAAGCCCACTGTTAGCCTGATGGAGTTCCCTTGATACATGATCTGACCTTTTCCTTCAACTACCTTTTAAGATGATTTTTCTTTAGCATTGATCTTGGACAGTCTGGTGACTATATTCCTTAGTGATGTTCATCTTGTATAGTATTTCACAGGCATTTTCTGGATTGTGTCTAGATGTCACCCTTTCTGGGAATATTAGGGAAATTTTCTTGAATTATATCCTCAAATATATTTTCCAGGTGACTTCTTTTTCTCTTAGGAATACCAGTAATTCATAGGTTGGTCACTTTATATAATCTCATATTTCTCAAAGAATGTTCATTAAAATTTTATTTTTGTCTGACTATATTAGTTCAAAAGCCTGTTTTAAGCTCTGAAACTTTTTCCTCTGCTTGGTCCAATCTATTACTAAAGCTTTCAATTGTATTTTGAAGTTCCTTAAGTGAAATTTTCAATTCCAGAAGCTGATTTCTTTTTAGGATGCTTATCCTTCACTTCCTATCTTACTTTAGAAATTATTTTGTGTTGATCTTCTACCTTGTCTTGGATCTCCTTAATCTTTCTTGCAATCCATGTTTTGAATTTGTCAATTCTGATTTTTGGTTTTGGTTAGGGGGATCACTGCTGGAGAGCTAGTGTGATTCTTTGGTGCTATCAGTAGATTCAGATATTTTTTTCCATGGTGCCCACGTTCTTGTGCTGGTTTCTTTCAATCTGAAAATTGTGGTGCTTCTAATCTTAGTAACTATTTTCTTACAGATTGAATTTTTTTTCCTTTCCCCTACCCTTGCCTAGGGGTTATGGCTGGGTAGGGTTTTTGGGCTGTGCTTCTATAGCCCTATGCACTAATACTGGCCTTTGCAGTTTGACCTAACAGTCAGTAGTAGATGCTTATAGGTAAGGCTTGCTGTGGTCAAATGTGGCTGGGTATACATTTTATCCTTGTTTACTGGCAGAAGCTCTCCAGTGTATTGGGCAATGTGCTGGTCTGTGGCATGCACCGGGATCTGAGCTCCCTGTTCCACACTGAGGTAGAGGGGCTGAGGTGAATGAGGCTGGTCTGGGCAGATTTGCCTGCAGGTTCTCTGATAAACAGGCATAAGCAGCAGCCCTGAGGGAGAATTCAGTGGGTGGCCATTAAGTGCCCAGAGGTATGCCTAGGCATGGATCTGGAAACCCTCCTCAGCCTCAACTTTTCTGCATGTGTTTGGAGGGAAACCTAAGCTCCTAAGCCAGGAGAGAAGGTGTTTCAGATACCTGGAAATCTGCCTGTGTGCAGAGCAAAGTGTTCCACCGTACCACAGTCTAGGCCCAGAAAGGGTGAGGCAGCTCAGGCAGCTGAAGAACTGGTGCTCCAAATACCTAGAAATCTGCCTAAGGGGGTAGAGTGGAGAAAGCTGTGCTGCACCACATTGTTAGAGCAGACTGGGGTACCCAGCAATGGCACATACAGACTGATTTCAGCACATAAAGCTGGACCTGGCAGCAAGTCTTTTGGCTCAGGGGAAACTTTACCTGTAGCTGCTCTCTTCCCACCCTAGGCTTGTGATGAGGGAGAGCACAATTCCAGTGACTGTTGAGGCAGTTTCTCCAGTGCTGGTTGTAGCGGCCCCTAGCCCACTCTAAAGACGGCATTTCAATCTCTAGCCTGAGACTAAAATGCCTGTGCAGCCACACTACCAGGTTGCCAAAGATGACTTTATATGCACCCAGATCAAAAGTGATATCCTGCTCTCAGTCCCAGGTTTGAGAAAATGTCTGCAGTTTTTGCTGGTGTCTTTCTCACAGCATCTGCAAGCCTGTCCTAAAATTAGCTTCAGGGCTTGGAGAAATAGTGCTCTCCTTCTGCCTGGATTCCCAGTGGAAAGGTGAGTCAAAGAAAGGTTTTCTTCTTTTCTTACATACTGGGCCTTCACTCATTTTCATCGGCTAGACACTGTCACACAGCCTATTTGCTGATATTCTCCTCCCTGGGATCTGAAGTATCCTTTACAGTTCTGGTGGATTCCAGTTTTCCTTCTTGAATAAAACTCAGAGTTGATCTTTATGAACTATCTTACTATTTCAAGTAGCTGAGGCACGCTAAAGGCTTCTAGTCCACCGTCTTGGAAGAAGAAACCAACCTATTTTTTACTTTTTGGAGTAACCTCCATACTGTTTTCCATAACAGCTTCACCATTTTTTTTTACTTCAGAGTACAGTGTTCCTTTTTTCTACATTCTAAACACTGAAAATGATTGTTCTAATAGGTGTGAAGTGATATTTCATTGTTTTAATTTGCGTTTCCCTGATTAGTGATATTGAGCATCTTTTTTTTTTTTTTTTTTTTTTTTTTTTG
>JAPYYA010001981.1:0-14532 GCA_028533165.1 Leontopithecus rosalia | reverse complement strand
CATCATGATCAAGTAGGCTTCATCCCAGGGATGCAAGGCTGGTTCAACATATGCAAGTCTATAAACATAATTCACCACATAAACAGAACCAAAGACAAAAACCACATGATTATCTCAATAGATCCAGAGAAGGCCTTCAACAAAATTCAACAGCACTTTATGCTAAAAACTCTCAATAAACTAGGTATTGATGGAATGTACCTCAAAATAATAAGAGCTATATATGACAAACCCACAGCCAGTAACATACTGAATGGGCAAAAACTGGAAGCATTCCCTTTGAAATCTGGCACTACACAAGGATGCCCTCCCTCAACACCACTCCTATTCAATATAGTACTGGAGTTCTAGTCAGAGCAATCAGGCAATAAAAAGAAATAAAGTGTATTCAATTAGGAAAGGAGGAAGTCAAATTTTCTCTATTTGCAGACAACATGATTGTATATTTAGAAGACCCCATCATCTCAGCCCAAAATCTCCTGAAACTGATAAGCAACTTCAGCAAAGTCTCAGGATACAAAATCAATGTGCAAAAATCACAAGCATTTCTATACACCAAAAACAGACTTAAAGAAAGCCAAATCAAGAGTTAACTGCCATTCACAATTGCTACAAAGAGAATAAAATACCTAGGAATGCAACTAACAAAGGATGTAAAGGACCTCTTCAAGGAGAACTACAAACCACTGCTCAAGGAAATAAGAGAGGACACAAACAGATGGAAAAACATTGCATGCTCATGGTTAGGAAGAATCAATATTGCGAAAATGGCCATACTACCCAAAGTAACTTATAGATTCAACACTATCCCCAACAAGCTACTATGACCCTCTTCACAGAACTGGAAAGAAACCACCTTAAACTTCATACGGAAGCAAAAGAGAGCCCTCATAGCCAAGTCGATTCTAAGCAAATAGAACAAAGCAGGAGGCATCACACTATCTGACTTCAAACTATACTGCAAAGACTGCATTAATCAAAACAGCATAGTACTGGTACCAAAACAGAGATATAGACCAATGGAACAGATCAGAGGCCTCGGAGACAATGCCAGACATCTACAACCATCTGATCTTTGACAAATCCAACAAAAAGAAACAATGGTAAAAGGATTCCCTGTTTAATAAATGGTGTTGGGAAAACTGGCTAGCCATGTGCAGAAAGCAGAAACTGGACCCCTTTCTGACACCCTACACTAAAATTAACTCCAGATAGATTAAAGACTCAAACTTAAGGACTAATACTGTAAAAACCCTAGAAGAAAACTAACGCAAAACCATTCAGGACATAGGCAAAAGCAAGGACTCCATGACTAAAACACCAAAAGCATTGGGAACAAAAGCCAAAATAGACAAATCGTGTCTAATTAAAGTCCAGAGCTTCTGTGCAGCAAAACAAACAATCATTAGAGTGAACTGGCAATCAACAGAATGGGAAAAAATTTTGCAATCATTAAAAATTCTGGAGACAACAGATGCTGGAGAGGATTTGGAGAAATAGGAACACTTTTACACTGTTGGTGGGAGTGCAAATTAGTTCAACCATTGTGGAAGACAGTGTGGCAATTTCTCAAAGACCTAGAAATAGAAATTCCATTTGACCCAGCAATCCCATTACTGCATATATAGACAAAGAATTATAAATCATCTATTGTAAAGACACATGCACATGTATGTTCATTGCAGTACTGTTTACAACAGCAAAGACCTGGTACCAACCCGAATGCCCATTGATGATAGACTGGACAAAGAAAATTTGGCACATATACACCATGGAATACTATGTAGCCATAAAAAACGATGAGTTTATGTCCTTTGTGGGGACATGGATGAGTCTGGAAACCATCATTCTCAGCAAACTGACACAAGAACAGAAAATCAAACACCACATGTTCTCACTCATAGGTGGGTGTTGAACAATGAGAAGACATGGACACAGGGAAGGGAGCATCACAAACTGGGGTGTGTTGGGGGGACTGGGGAGGGACAGCAGGGTGTAGGGAGGTTAGGGAGGGATAACATGGAGAGAAATGCCAGATACAGGTGACAGGGGGATGGAAGTGCAAACCACATTGCTATGTAGGTAGCTATGCAACAATCCTACATGTTCTGCACATGTACCCCAGAACCTAAAGTGCAATAAAAAGTACATATATATATATATATATATATATATATATATATATATATGAAAGATTTATTGACTTCAAAAAAAAAACCAGCCTAACCCACCAACTCAGCATGTTTTACTCATTATAAGGTCTTCCCAATACCCAGTTACCTGATATGATGGCAAAGATAATGGTAAAAAGTGGACCAAAGTTATTCAAAACATATTTCACAGTAAGCATTCATAAATCAGTAGGTTTAAGAAGATGTGCTTGCAAATATGGCTGAAATAGCTGAAACGGTAACTTCAAAAGTGGAAAAAGAAAATGAATTCTCTAAGAAAAAGTGGGCATTGGGTTCCTTATAATTTATAAGTCCTTTAACAAACCTCCCATCTGTAGTCTGCATCTCTGGTACATCAATATGTATTATGGCAACAATACCACGTAATGAAACCATGGAATGAATATGGAAGTCAGGTAATGTAGCCAAATTCCTTACTCCATCCCTAGGGCAGGAGAAAGAACTATAACATCCTTACTTCCTAAGAAATGGGCTTGTTCATGGAATGGCCATGACTGACTATGACTGAGTCATATCTAAATGAGCTTGTGCTCTTTTTTTATAGACAACACATATTTATATATTGGCATCAGTTATACCAAATCTGTTTTTGACTTTGCACTAACTTCCTCAAACAATGATGTCAATCCTTAAAGATTAATCGTAAAAAGCTGTTATTGTTTGAGGCATGTGCTAAAGATTCTTTCTCTCCCTATTCTACTATAGAAAAATTTTGGATCTAATTTTTCCTTCAATGATCAGTTTGCCTTATCCCTGGGGCTTTCAGCAACCCTAACTCCTCTGGTAGTAAATTCTTCCACCTCTTAGTTTTACTTTCTTCTGCACTCTGAAAAATCCAGGAGAATGGTGTCTAGGTCTTACAATAAGTTGTTCAATTATTTCTAGTATTTTCCAACTTATTTGAGTCCACAACATACACATAAAATATCCATCAAGTTTTATCTTACCTATGCCTCATTAGCCGCTCCTGGTCCTTGACAGATTCAGTGCCCTCCTTTAGCAACCAGTTCTGGACTTGGGCAACATCAGAATATTGAGGGATTTGATTGTTTTCTGGTACATTATGTAGTTGTTTCGCAAGTATTTTCTATTTAAGAAATGTGTATATTATATACATAATGTTTCTTACATTTCCCAGAAATAGAATCATATAAATTCCTATATTTTATATATTGCTTAATTCTGTTTAATTGCATTTACATCTATTTTGAATCCGTTAAAGACATAGACAAGTAAACCAAAATTAAGATTCATCTTTCTAAAAATAAAAGGTAAAATTTCCATTTATTTGTCAACATATTCTAAGTAAGTTAAATAAAAATATGCAGGAAGTAGAGAAGAAATACTGGGTGCCGAAAGAAGTGTGGAAAATATAGAATACTTAGAAGTATACAGAAGTCCTTCTCATTTTTATTCAGCCCTGTTATTTTTAGAATATACCTTTGCAAAAACACATATACACATCTTTCCCATTTTGATCCAAACCTTGTGACCCTAAAATCTGAATACATACACACACACACACACACACTCACATCTTTGAGTCAAAAATCAAAAGGAATTCACTCTCCATAACAGCTCACTACACCCAATCATTCCACTTCACATTTAAGAACAACATTTTTTACTGGATGAATACAGGTGCACCTGTAAGAGTACAAACACAGAATGTTCTTGAATCACCATAGAACATTACAGGTATTTATTGTTCTTTTCCTATGGCTCAAACTGTTTTAGGTTTCACATAAGAATCCTTCTGCCACAAGAGATGTTTCTTATTGGCCTTAGCTCAGGGGGAAACAACACATCTGACTAGTGATTTAATTACTAAATTATGCCAGCTACTACTAATGTGTTGATAGATGACCCAGTCCCTTTCCATTCCTGGTCAAACATAGCAGCATCCAAATAATGTTTACTCCTACTCTAAATTTTCAATTGAAAAAATATGCAATTACTTTATTATTAATAATTAAGGGTCATATATGATTAAAAAAACACTCTACATATAAATAAGGATTTCTTCCAAACTCTATGTAAACAAACCAAATTTAAGTATTTAACTCACTTGTTCTCTTATATAGTTTCTTTCAAAGTCTAACTTTAAACTGGTAAGGTATTGCCTGTACTTATTTAATTCTCTCAAAGTACATACAACCTACAAACAAAAAGGAAAACACATCAATATTTAAAAAATATTAAATATATTAACATTATATAAATATTTTAAATTAATGATTTAAAAATCACTTTCCAAAAAAAAATAGCAGTGACCTACAATTTAATGACATTTTGGCATAAAGAGTAATAAACTGCTAACAATGTTGTAGAGTAGTATCTCTCTGCATTTGGTAATCAGCAAGAAATTTCTATCCAAAAATATAACTTAGGCTGAGGCAAGAGGATCTCTTGAGGCCAGGAGTTTGAGATAAGCCTGGACAACATAGCAAGACCCCATCTCTTAAAAAAAAACAAACCACCAGCTGGGAGGGTATGTGCCTCTGCCAGCTACTTAGGAGGCTGAGGCAGGAACACAGCTTGAGCCCAGGAGTTCAAAGCTGCCGTGAGCCATGCTTACGCCATTGTACTCCTGTGTAGGTAACAAAGTGAGAGCCTGTCTCTAAAAAATGTATACATATCACTTTATTAATATAACTAATATCATAAAAGAAGTTTAGTCAACACATTTAGAGTTATCGCAGTAATAATTTAAATTAGCTGTAATTGGATTATAATTTTACATGTAATAACATTGTTAGACTCCAATTAGAAAATACTCTATCAAGGTTCTAACAGACTGAAATTTGTAGGTTTCTATTTCATCTCAAGTTTTAAAAGTATGTGGAACAGAATCCTTGACAATTATACATTGCATATTATATAATTACATACACTATATAATGCCATTAAAGACAAAGAGGGCTATAATACACATGGGAAAATTAATATATCTTTGTATTCTCAAATTATTTGTCAATAATTCTTTATATTACAAAGAAAAAAGGTGAAGGAAGAGTAGTTTCATTTAGCAACAACCGTTGTCTGATTTCTCTTGATCCAAATACTGAGAAATGTATAGAACTGCCTATTAAGTATTGTCTCATGACCAGGTTCAAAATGACACAGGCCCCCCCCGAGTGAGGTATAGAAACAAGTTTATATCAAGTTTTAAAGGGTTTCATTGATTAAAAAAGGAAGTAATCTTCAACCTACTTTATTATTGCTGGTAACATAGCCACCTTTCTTTAATCTCTTCAGAATATCTTTGCGCTTATAGTAGGCTTTTAAATGTGGATCATGGAGGCTTTTATATTGGTTTTCCAAAAGTCGACAATAAGGATCAGTCAGGTTAAAACCATAAGAAGGTCGAAAAAGCTGCAAACAGAGTCAAAAATACGTAAAATTAATGCATTTTTACTTTAAAAAAAACCTATCACAATGATTAGAATGTTCATTGAAAATAATGTGGAACAAAAATCTGAAGTGGAGAAAAACAGCTACAGAAAAATTGAGGTTGGGTGTGCTTTCCTGCCTTTCCCTTCCTCTTTCCTCACCTGCATAAGTTATCCCAAAGACTCACCTTCCCTCAATCAGTTTCTCCTCTAATCATCTCCAGACCCTGACTCTCAGTCAAATAAGAAAAAAGAAGAGGAAAAGAAAGGGAATAGATTATAGTTTGTATTGAGGTATAAAGCAAATTCCTCCTCCCCCACGCAAATCAGAACATTCTATTCAAAAGAAAAAGGGATAATAGTAATTATAATTTGATTTCAATCATCTTAAAATGAACAAAAATAACAGAAAATGTTCATCAAAATTTACAAAAATTACTTTAACAAATTGTAAAAGTAAAAGTTGGGTATTAAAGATTTTGAATTAAAGAGTCATTGCATCTTGGGGTTTTTAATGCATGAAATGAACAGTCTCTGAGTGCTAGAGTAAGACAAATACCTGAGGTCTATATTATGCAGTTCAACATATTGAAAAACTAATTTTAAAATTGAAGTTTATTCATTTGTGTGAAGACCCAATACACCTTTAGGCAATAGCCATTGAAATATATAAGGAGGAAAAGATAATCAGTTATTAGTTATGTTTCTATATCTGCTGCATTAGAGAAAGCAGCTGAGTTATTCAATCTCACCAAATTAAAACATTAGCAAAGTGAATTTTTTTGGTGTGAGTTCTCAGTTTTTCAATAGCAGGATGCTGATAATAGCTTATTGGGGGACTTCTGAAATGGAAAAAGTAGAGAATGAGAGTAGGAAGCTGTGCTAATGTTGTTTTTTACATCCTTTCTTTCTAAGTTTGCTGGGCCAGAAAAACATATGTTTTCTAATAGCTCAAAATAATGTCAAATCAGGAAATGACTCAGGGGACAGATAATTGGAGTATATGGGTAATATGGCAAACCAGAGAGCATCTGCCCTTGCAGGTACGAAGTTCAATTTATACTACCACAACAACACTAAGCACCAATCCAGACATGTGTGGAGGCACCAATTTATGACCTCTGTTTTCAGTTTGGCTGTAGCCACAGTTGCAGTCCAGATCCTAAACACTATGGAGCCTGGCTAGGTTGGACCCTTAAAAGAACTCCAGAAAGATAGGTAGGAGGATGCTTTGTATACCGGTAGAAGGTAGATGAGAGGAACGTTAATAGGATACTAGCTCTTCCTTTGCATTTAAAAGCTTCTTTAAGTTTCTTACTTCCTGTGTAACAGTAAACTTTAATCCCTTCCAAGGAGCCTAACAAGAAAGCTAGATTCCCTGATTACCAATGCTTTCCTGAGAAGGTAAAGAAAGGACTCCTACAGGAGAAAGCCTTGAATTCAGTGAGTTCACAAATGAAGCCCAGATTTTTTCTGGAAGGGAAATAATCAATAACAACAAGTCAAGGAGTGTACTAAATATTTATTTCAGATATTGACATTTAGCTGTAAACTTTTTAAAAATGTTAACTTTTAGCCGTGACAGGCATATGTGTCTCAATACCAAACCTGAGTGCTACTGACCTATAAACTAAGAACACCTTTAAACAGATCCACCCATTTGAGCCAGAGCAACCTTTCTATTGCCAATTAATATATCTGGTTTCCCTTAAAATGTAAATATAAAGCATGACTTCATGAAGAAGGGTACTCTGAAAGAAAAAATTCTTCAGAAAAACTAGTATGGTGCCTAATTATCACTAAACAAATTTGGGGATAAATAATGTAATAAAAATAGAACATCTTTTTGAAAAGTAGTACACAAGTGACTTAATGGTAGACAGAGAAGATGGCAATAGAGTAAAAAGAATATATTTGAGGGAGGAGACCAAAGACAGAGTTCTAAGTTTATATACTGAAGAGGAAATATATCTCCTGTAATGGAATAAATTTCAAGCATGTTTTTGCAAAGTTTGTGTGGATGTGACTCAAATTGTTTGAAGATGATGTATTTGTGGTTCACTTGCTCTAATGTAATAGAACAGATGAGTTTTTTAAAAGGGCAATTATACTTTTTCCAGAAAGAAAATTTGCTTTAAGAAATCATGTTTATTTAGTATGTTAGATTGACTGTATGCCCCTAAAATTCATATGCAATCTGAACCTTCAATGTGATGGCATTAGGAGCTGGGGCCTTGGGGGATAATTAAGTCATGATGGTGGAGTCCTCATCAAGAGGGTAATGTTCCTATAAAGACCACAGGGAATGCTCTAGCCTTCTTTCTACCATGCTGGGAGGTAATGAAAAGACTGCAAAGGGCCCTCACCAGAATCTGACCATGCTGGTGTCCTGGTCTTGGACTTCCAGCTCCAGAACAATGATAAATACGTTTATGTTATTTCTAAGCCACCAATCTATGGTACATTGTTATAACAACCTGAACTGTATAAGGCATTAGGCAAGTATCAAATACAAGGGGTTCTACTTATTTCTGATGACATCATAGACATTAGAAGGGTAAGAGGGTCACTTAGAATTCTTTCTTGCATAACTTTCTGCAAAATTGATAAAAGCAACCAGTCAATAAGAATGTACTAAACCTCCTTCAACATTGACTACTTAGTCAAAGGCTGAGGAGGTATGGGGGTAGGTTTGGTGTTGAGGACTAAAACCTGAAAAGGCTTAAGGGAAGTACACACTATAATCCAGTATGATTAAGCATGGTTTGTATAAGAGATCGTACAAACCCAGGTCAACGTGAATCCTAAGCAAAGATCAATTAATTGGGGAGGGGCGAGTGGCTATAACAGTTCAGGGTTTCTTAAAAGATATCTCAGATTCATAGACTGGGGAGAAGAAGACAGAGTATGCCAGGATTGGGGGGAAAGTTGACAAAATACAGAAATATCAGCCTGGTATTCATGGGTAGGTGTAAAAGACATCAACTTGAAGAAACTGAGCCTCTGGTTGGAGACAATAGTGGATGAAAGGCTGGGGCACATTATGGAGTCTCTTCCTCATTGAGGCAGGTCTTTCTTTCATTAAAATGAGGTTAAGTACTAACATACTAACTCATTTTAACTCCCACTGTTTTAGTTCTTTTTTTTTTTAATTTATGTGTTTAAAACAGTATTCAACTCAAAACAAAATAATGTGTCCTGTGAAGAGAGTTTGGTCCAAGATGGTCGGTTAAAATCATAACACATAATTAAATAGCTAGCACTAATAGCCTTTCACCTCCCAAACATGTTTCTAGGTACATCAAAACTTACTATGTAAGTATATATGAAGTTTTATTATAAGGAATATTAATATGGTACCATGAATTGTAAATTAAGGACTAAGAATTTAAACTTTCTGGCCTATGATTATGTCCAAGCCACGTTAGATGAAAATGCTTCATACGCATTCTAAACAATACATTCGGTCAGATTTTTTTTTTCCTGTGAATGTTGATGCAAATTCCTTGAATGGATGTTGTATGATGCAGCCTCAGAATTGAACAGAAAGTAGTGAAAGGGTACAGGAAAGAAAACGATAAAAACTTGTTCACCTTTTCGCCGACATTCGTAGTATAGAATACAGCATTGCTTCCAGGGATTACAGGCAGCTTGACCCCGAGAGGTAGGTCCAGTAGCTGAGCCGGTCCAACTCCTACAAAGTGGGTTTTGTGCACGCCCTGTCAGACACAATTGGAGAGTTTTGCATTTCCTCTTAGGCAGTATTCGTTTCGTTTAGACCAATCTACTTTCACTCCAACCAAAGACACCGAAGAATCACAGTCAGGCAGGGATCAAGGCCTCCTGAAGTCCTCCCGCTTCCAGGGTCACCAGCTCCTCTGGCATCCCGCGCCTACCAGTTGAGGCCAGTACAGTCCGAGTCACCGCCACCGCCCCCGGGCGCCGCAAGAGGGCGGCCTCCTGAAGCGGGACAGCTGGGAGCCTCGCGACCCTTGCGTGAGTGGCGATCCCTGCCCCGCTCCCCACCATGCCCGCGGCCGCCAGAGGAAGACGCCGCCCGGCTTGCGGCCACTCACGTCTCCGCACTGCTCTGTGTCCGCGGCCAGGACGCTGGCGACCGTCTTGGTGACGGCGACATGGGCAGGCTTGGAGCAGGCGCCGAGGTACAGCTCCATGGTCGGCACGGGTCCCCCCGCTCTCCTTCCCTCGCACCCGGTTGCCCCTCTGTCCGGACCCGACCAGGAAAGGCCAGGGCCTGACGACCGCAGCCTCTACCCTCAGCGTTCCAGACTCCGAACGGTAGCGGCCCCAGAAGGGCGGTGGCCTCCTGAGGGGGAGGGGCGTGGCTCGCGTTGGGTCCGAGAGCTCCCGCAGAGTTGGAGAAATCGGTCCTAGAGGCCTGATCTGAGAGGACCGCAGTGGAAACTTCTTCCCTCTCTGAAACCATCACCCCTCAGCCAATTCCTAACGAAAACGTATAAGCTATTTTGGTCGGTAGCTGGCTAATTTCTCCTGGCCTCCAAGGAGCCCTGTTCCGTTCTATAAAAATTCCCGAATGATTGTTTTTGCCCATTCTACATCTTCCCTCATAGAGACCACACCCCATGCCCAGGCTCCCACAACTTCTTCCCACACCAGGTCCACAAGGCAGACGGGTTCCTTCCTAAGGGGCTCATTGTCTTCCTCCTGCCTCCTCTGTCCCCTAGGCTTCCTTCTCCTTTCTAGCGCTCTTTACCATTCTCCCACTACCTCCTCTCTGCTCCTGCTGCTCTATCCTATTTCCCTCTTTCTCCCCAGCTGAAATGCATAAAGTGCTTGACCCTTTTGGGCCAGTCATTGAGCTAGGCACTGGATAGGACACAGCCGTAAGTGAAATATGGCCCCGGCCTGTAAGAAGCGAACTAGACCCACTTGGTGTTTAGACTAACTTCACATATTCTTTCTATGAATGCTTGGTCCTAGAGGCCTGATCTGAGAGGACCACAGTTGAAATTTCATCTTTATTTCTGGCCCGACTAGTAATAACACTATTTCTTGAGAATGTACTAACCTCCAGATACTATGCTTAACACCCTTTAAATATTTGTTTATTGCAATAGTCTTATCAATGATTACCCTTGATTTTTCAAAGATTGAGGAAGAATAACAATTGCTATTAAATGGTGGTTCTTGAGGCTGTTTTCTTAATCAGTACACTCTGCTCTGTTTTAATTCCACACATGTGCTTAGTACTCTTAAATTTGAAATTTGAAAGCTTGGGATATAATCTATTCCCAGCTTCCATATGGATGTCCCACAATCTACTCAAATTCAATCTACTCAAATCTCAACACACACACATCCTTCATCAAAACAGGAAAGGCTTCTTCTTGCATTTCCCGTCTCATTGACAATACCACCATCTACCCAAGCCAGAAACTGAGGAATGCTTCTAGATACTTCTTTTTCCTCTTATCTTCCATGTTCCGTTGGTCCCTAAGTACCAGTAATTTTATCACTAAAATTAATTGGTCCCATTCTACCTATTCCTGCTGTACTCCCCTGGTTAAGCAGCTAATCATATTTTGTTTGTGTGCACCATTGCCACAGGCTTATAACATCTCCCTTCCATCATCTACCCTAAAGATCCATCTTTTATGTATTTGACCTTGGGTTGCAAACTGACCATTTTTTTCTTCCTCATTTTAAACTTCCAACTGCCCTCAGTGCAAAGTGTGTAATAGCCTCTGTTACTTGATTTCTGAATCAGTTTCTTATTGCTAACAAATTATCACAAATGTAGTGACTTACCATAAATTACCACAAATCTATTATCTTAACAATGATGGCAGTTAGTAGTCCAAAGAGAATCTCACTGAGCTGAAACCAGTGTATGGGAAGTGCTGGGTTCTGTCTGTAAGCTCTGGGTCACAACCTATGTTCTTGCCCTTTCCAGTTTCTAGACGTTCCCTCTTCCTCACCCTTTAAGTCTAGCAATGTAGCATCTTCAAATCTGACTCAGGCCTCTGCCTCCTTCCCTTCTACAGTTAAAGAATCTTTGTGATTACATTGGGTCGATCTGGGTTATCCAAGCTAATTTATCTATCTTAAGATTAGCTGATTAGCAACCTTAATTCCATCAGCAATCTTAATTCCTCCTTGATATGAAATATTCACATACTCACGAGTCTTGGAAACGAGGACATAGATGCCTTTGGGATACTATTATACTACTTCTCACAGCCCCTTTTTCCATTTCTGAGACATAATTCCCCAATACCACCTTTCAGAATCGAACCTCAAATGACACACAACTGTTTGTGGTTAGCTCTCTACATAGGGCCTGCTTATTCATGCATGATTCTGTGTCTTTGTTTATGCCGTCCCTTCTGCCTGACAGGCCCTTGCACTTCACTGCTTGGCTAATTTTAATCAGCCTTTAAAACAACTCAAGTGTTAGAAGCTTTTGACAAATTCTCTCCCTCTGTGCTTCCCTCCATCTTAACATTATCACATTACAGTAAGAATATCTGTTTACTTGTCAGTCTCTCTACACTAGAATGTAAATTCCTTTAGTGCAAGTGTTGGCTTGTATGCACACCACCTAGCATAGTGCTGAGCAAGCACTTAGTGAGCACTAAGCTAAATTTTGTTTCCTGACCCAGTCAGACATGAATGAGGACCCACTGAAGAATTTTAAGCAAATTCTTATTCTAGAAGAACACTGGCAACAATTTGGAAGGCAGATTTGAGGGGATGAAAGTAAAGGTCTGGGAGACTTCATCATTTTTAGACATGCAGAGAGTGGATTTGAGAAACGTTAAAGAAGAAAACTTTCAAACCTTTGAGCTCTTCCTCATCTTGCCTACTTTTAAAAGAACAGAGTTGGAGGGAATCATTGCTGCGGGAACCTGACAATGGTGGATGACAAGCTTGAATTTCCAGAGAAAACCAGTAAGCCAGAAAAATGAATTCTGAAAAAAAAAAGAAAGAAAAATCCACATCAAATAGGTGAGTTCTATTTATGAAGAAAGCAAATGGTAAAGAAAAAGTCTATGGTGTAGATAACATATATATGATATTTATATGTAAAGCAGAATTTGTTATATTCTTGGAAAAGTTAGAAGAATATGTGTCTGAGGTTTTATGAACCTTGGGGTCTTTTCAGAGACTTTATTTACTGTCTTTGTCTACATAATCATTTCCCAAATTTAGTGACTTTAAACAATTATTTGTTATTTCTCACAGTTCTCTGGGTTCCCTGGTGTTGTTTAGGTTTGCTCTTGCTTAAGTAGGGCTGGGTCATCTAGGATGGCTTCACTCACATCTGGACTCTCAGAACAACAACAAAAAAAAATCAGTGGAATGATTGAGATGCAGGACCACCGTCTACATGTGTTCATTCTCCAAAAGATTAGGCAATATTGTTTTACATTTTAGTCTCAAGACTCCCAGCATCAAGAGGAAGTAAATATTAATGTGCTTATGTGCTTCTCAAGTATTTGGTAGCATAACATTTGCTATTGTCTAACGTGGAAGAAAACTACATAAGGGTATGTATACACTAAGGCTCCCATCCATAGGGCTCATTGCCTCAAAAATATACCAAAGATCGCTTTCTGATCCCAATGATTCACAATGCTCCTATATTCAAAACACACTTACCTCTCCTAAGAGAACCAAAAGCCTCATTCAGTAATGTGATTAGGCTTAAAATGTAGTGTTTTGTAATCTACAATTATGTCCATGGACAGCTATTTGGATACTGCTTGTACGAATTCAAAGACCTATGAACTAAAAAACAAGTTGGGTTAATAATCTATAGATGAAAAATCAATTTATCCAGAACTTTAGGATCAAAACAACATTAATTGCTTTTTGTATCTAGTGGTTTCTCATTGGGTTTGGAGATTCAGTTGAGGCACAGAGGAGACAGTTGGTCTCTGTTCTATGATATTTGGAACTTCAGCTGGCCAACCTGAAGACTAATAGCTGGAATCAGTGCCTTCTAAAGTTATTAGGAGAAAATTTGCTCCTTTGGGGTCTTACTTTTGAGATCTGTTAGAGAAGACCAGAAGAGACCTTAGTATGGGATTAATTGCTGATTTATTCTGCACACCCAATGACTCATCTATCAGAAGCTTTTCCAGCTTATCTGGTGGGAACATGGAATGTTTATAGATGTTTGTGAAAGCTCAGCACTATCCCTGTTGCATGATCTTTTCTATGGCATATGGTAGTTTTCTCAGAGTTCTGACAAATAGGCAGGAAACACTCAAAGATAATTCTCTGCACATCTTGAGAGTTCTTAAGTTCATGTTCTATGCAGCTCTCCTCTCTACTTTTCTTTCCCATACTCTAGCCACATCTGCCTTTCTGGGCTCTGAGTTCTGTTTCCTGAACTCAGGGAGTCAGATGAGCTCCATCTGGATCCTCCCTCCCTAGGCCATGGTTCGAAAGTTCTTTCAAGTTTTATCAGTCTGCCTCGCCTGTTTTGTTTATTGTTTTAAAGAGATCATCTACTCTTCCGACTGTCTTGAAAATTTTTGCTTCATATATTTTGTTTGTTTTTTACATGTTTCAGGGCATATCTTCTCCCTGTTACCTTGGCTTGAGAGGAAATAAAACTCAGTTTTACTTGTGATAATCCTTGTAGAGTTTTTAATTCTTTAGCTAATAATCACTGTATTTGGAGAAAATTCCACATATATAAACGTTGATAGGTGTTCAATCTCACTTGTTACCGTATTTTCATTTGTCATGCTATGGAACAAGGTCAAAGGCATGTGACTTTGTATTCTGAAAAGGAATTAATTCAGTTTCTTGTACAGTTAAGGACCATGAAGTCAGGCCTAATGTCTGGTCACAGCACAAGCAACAACATTTTAATCCAACTACATCTGTGGCTTGAGACTGTGTTTCCTCTCCTTGTTTCTGTTCCATTTTCCTCAACTTGGATATCAAACCTT
>JAPYYA010001980.1:0-14532 GCA_028533165.1 Leontopithecus rosalia | reverse complement strand
CTGGGCCTGTGAGTCCGTTCCTAGGCCTGTGAGAGTCCGCTCCTGGGCCTGTGAGAGTCCGTTCCTGGGCCTGTGAGAGTCCATTCCTGTGCCTGTGAGAGTCCGTTCCTGGGCCTGTGAGAGTCCGTTCCTGGGCCTGTGAGAGTCCGCTCCTGGGCCTGTGAGTCCGTTCCTAGGCCTGTGAGAGTCCGTTCCTGGGCCTGTGAGAGTCCGCTCCTGGGCCTGTGAGTCCGTTCCTGGGCCTGTTCCGGCTTCTACAGGGGCCTGTGTTCCTTGGCTTGCGGCCCCTTCCTCTTCATCAAAGCCGGCAGCGCGCCATCTACCCAACTGTGACCCCCGCCTCCCTTTTATGAGGACTCGGTGATGACATCCGGCCCACCTGGATGACACAGGACCATATCCCACGTCAGAATCCTTAATCACATCTGCGAAGTCCCTTTTGCAGAGATTCCCAGGTCCCAGGGATTAGGATGTGGACATCTTTGGGGGCCGTCGTTCCGAGTGCCACACCCAGGAAGGGGCAGCTGCCTCTTTTTTGGGCCACTCACTCCTTGTCAATGCTAGGGAGAGATGGGGCCACCTTGAGGCAGCTGCCAGGGGTTTGAGGAACCTCCTGCTTCTCCAGCCCTCCATTGTCTCCCTTTGGTCCCTTGTTCTGGGGTGCTGGTGACGTTTGTCCACAGCCTGCAGCGGGACTTGAAGACAGGCCGTCTCAGGCCGTCTCAGGCCGTCTCAGGCTGAAGACAGAGCCTCAGGGCTCTCTGGGTTGGGGCAGGGGCTGCTTTGCAGGTGCGGGGTCTCCCGTCCGCAGAATGCAGGGTGGGAGAGGTGCCAGCCCTGGGCTCCAACCGTAGGGAGCCGATTCTCTGGGGCAGACACACACACAAAGGGGTTACTGCGATGAAGGCCAGCAGATAGAGCTGTCAGGTCCCCACAGAGGATGATCGTAAGACAGGGAGCGGACGACTGAGTGGCTCTCACCAGGCGAAGTGAGAAGGAACCTGTGCAGCAGGAAAGGGCAGGAGCACAGAGGTGGCCTCGGATCACAGACAAGGGGCCAGAGAGAAACGGGCAGAGGCCAATGGGACGCCTTGAGCCTGTGTCTTGATGGGTTCCTCACTCAGCCTGGGGCTGAGGGGCAGGGATGGGGCAGACCCCTGGACATGGGAGGCAGTGGAGGAACAAGGATGAGGACCCGGGCTCTGGAGCGTTCCAACCCCAGTCTGCCTCTTCCAGCTGTGTGGCCTTGGGCAAGTGACTTAGCCACTCTGGGCCTCAGTTCCACATCTGGAAAATGGGGGTGCTGCTAGCAGCTGCATGCTGGCGTTTTCAGAAGGATCAGATGTGTAGGCTATGTGGCAAGTGCCCAGAATGGTGCCCAGCGCAGTGAGAGCGTTAAAAACTCTCCATCCTCATTGTCCAGGTGGGCATGGAGGCGGTGGGGAGGGCCAGGTGGAGGAAACATCAAGCCGGGCCCCGAGCAGGACTTGGCTCTGAGTTCAGGGTTCCTGCCTCGCCCTCCCTCTACTGCCTCTGCCCAGGCCAGTGCCCCTGTGGTCACCATGGTTACAGGATTGGTCCTTTTCAGCCCAGGCGTGAGCACCAGCCTGGAGGAACAGGTTCCCCGCCGCCTGCTGTCCCTGGTGGGAGCCAGCTGTCCCCTCTTCAGCCAGGAACAAAGCACCGAGCATCACCATGAGCCCGACGCTGGGTTGTAAGGAATGGAGATCCTGCCTCCCACCTGCGGGGCCTCATGATCCGGGTAGGGCCAAAGAGTGAGGAGAGGGCGGAAAACCTAGAAATAGATGCACAAGCAAAGCCTGCTCAGTGCCATGTCCCCATGACTGCCCCACGGCCCCAGTCCCCAGTGGCCGTGAACCCTAGCTGCCCACGGCTGGCAGCTGTCCCCTTCACCAGAGAGCTGTCTTTGGGGGAAAGGGCGCTTCTTCCTCCAGAAGAATGGGGCAGCCAGTGGCAAGCGGCCAGCTCTCTCGGGTGGGTGGGACGGGGCAGTCACACTTCTGCGCCCCCAGTGTGATGGGGCCAGGCTGGTCACAGCTGTGTTTCCGCCTTGCCTGGCTGTCCCCTGTTCGGCCCTTCTCTCCCCTTCCCCTGGGAAGACTCCCGAGATAAACTGGTTTCACAAGACTTCCCATCCACAGTCCCTGATCAAGATGGGAGGAGGCCAGGCCTGGGACCTCCCCGGGGCCTCAGCCAGCCCTGGTGCCTTCCTGGAGGGATGGGAGGCGCAGGCCTCGGGCGTCGCTCCTATCTTGAGTTTTAGAATGCGGACTTTTTATGTGATCTTCCGAGAGTTGCTGTAAAAATGTACTGCAGACTGGGTGGTCTGGAACGATAGAACTCTATTCTCCAACAGTTGTGGGGGCCGGAAGTTGCAATCCAAGTGCGGGCAGGGCCTCTGCCGCAGAGGCCGGGGGAGGTTCTTCCTGCCTCTCCAGCTGCTGGTGGCTGCAGGTGCTCCACATTCCTGGTTGCGCCCCTGCCATTCCCGCCTCAACGTCATCCCTGTGTGTCTGTCTGCTCTTTTCTTGTGTGTGTGTGGGGGGGAGTGGGGACAGAGTCTCACTGTGTTGCCCAGGCTGGAGTGCAGTGGTGTGATCTCAGCTCATTGCAACCTCCGCCTCCAGGGTTCAAGTGATTCTCCTGCCTCAGCCTCCCTGATAGCTGGGATTACAGGTGTGCACCACCACTTCTGGCTAATTTTTGTATTTTTAGTAGAAACGGGTTTCACAGTGTTGGCCAGGCTGGTCTCGAACTCCTGACCTCAGGTGATCCACCTGCCTCAGCTTCCCACAGTGCTGGGATTACAGGCGTGAGCCTCCGTGCCGCCTGTGTCTGTTCTTCTTGTAGGGAACCAGTCGTTGGCGTTAGGGCCCACCTCCTCCAAGATGAGCTCATCACAGGAGCCTCAATTCCAAATAAGACCCCATCCGCAGGGTCTGCGTGGACGTGGGCTTGCGGGGACCGTATTTGACCCACACTGCGTTTGTCCTTGGAAAGCCACCTCTGGCTGCGTTTTTGGTGTTCGTGCTTTGACTCTCGCTGCTTGTCTCAAGGACCTCTGTGGGTCCATCCCATCCTAGCACTGCTAGGCCATCCTGCACCTTCCGGGGAGAGGGTCTGCTGGTTTCAGACCAGACCATGACCTCCCTTGCCCTGCCTGTTGGAGAACCAACCCCCTCGTAACTAGGAAGTTATGAGGTCAGCGGAGACAAAGACATTAAGAGACAGGAGTGGTGGTGATGCACGCCTGTAATCCCAGCTATCAGGGAGGCTGAGGCAGGAGAATCACTTGAACCCTGGAGGCGGAGGTTGCAATGAGCTGAGATCACACCACTGCACTCCAGCCTGGGCAACACAGTGAGACTCTGTCCCCACCACCCCCACTCCGCCACACACACACAAGAAAAGAGCGGACAGACGCACAGGGATGACGTGGAGGCGGGAATGGCAGGGGCGCAACCAGGAACGTGGAGCACCTGCAGCCACCAGCAGCCAGAGAGGCAGGAAGAACCTCCCCGGGCCTCTGCAGCAGAGGCCCGGCCCGCACCTGGATTGCAACTTCCGGCCCCCACAACTGTTGGAGAATAGAGTTCTATCGTTCCAGACCACCCAGTCTGCAGTACATTTTTACAGCAGCTCTCGGAAAATCACATAAAAAGGCCGCTTCTAAAACTCAAGATAGGAGCGACGCCCGAGGCCTGCTCCTCCCATCCCTCCAGGAAGGCACCAGGGCTGTCTGAGGCCCCAGGGAGGTCCCAGGCCTGGCCTCCTCCCATCTTGATCAGGGACTGTGGATGGGAAGTCTTGTGAAACCAGTTTATCTCGGGAGTCTTCCCAGGGGAAGGGGAGAGAAGGGCCGAACAGGGGACAGTCAGGCAAGGCGGAAACACAGCTGTGACCAGCCTGGCCCCATCACACCAGGGGCAGGGCTGTTGGTGGGGATGTCTTGGGGCCTCTTCTTCGAGGGTCTCAGCATACAACATGCAGTGGTCATTTGGGGCTGGGCTGGGCTGGGCTGGGCTGCCGGCTGGAACCTCACCCACGGCCCCTCCCCCCAGGGCAGCCGGTGCAGGGTGCTTGCTGTGAAGTGAGCGGGTTCTGGACCCGCCCCGGCCAGCAAGACAGCTGCCCGCCTGTGGAGCGTGGACTGAGGATGGCGTTTTTCATCTTGCTGAGCTGTGATGGATTGAAGTTGACCGGCCCCATGTGGCTAGTGGCCTCTGTATTAGAATCCTAGAGCCCATGCACAGGGGGAGGCAGGGCTGAGGGTGTGCGGGTGTCCTGGGTGATGTTGGTGGCTGTGTGGCCCCGGTGCCTAATGAGGGACTCCAGGACACAGTAAAGTGCAGGACCTGTGGCCTGCAGGACCGCAAGTGAATTTCACCCCAGGATCACATCCCAAGTGGCACTGCACAGGGACGCCCTCCCCATTACCTGGCAGTCAAACCCCTTCTCATGCCCGCAGCACCCTGACGACCGCAGCTGTCATCTTAGTCCATTGGCAGGACACTGTTGAGAGTAGTGGGACCCAGGCAGCAAGCTCCATGAGGCGAGGAGGCCCTCCGTCTACACTGCAGCAGCAGTTCAGAGCGCAGGGCCAGCACACAGTAGGAACGCAGTGAGTGCGCTGGTGGAAGACCTCTGGCGTGTCCGCAGGCGTGTCTTCACATGTGCACTCCTGCGTTCTCCGGTGCGGTGCTAGCCATATGCTCTGGTCCAATCTGCACGACCCCAGTGAGGAACAAGATACCTGAAAAGTAGGCAGGTCATTTAAAGCCCTGTTCTTCACCTCCCTGAGCCCCTGGTGCGGGCATATATAGTTCCAGCAGAGGCCCTAGGGAGCAGCCTTGCAGGCCCCCTGCTATCCCCGCAGGGGAGGGGATGCCGTGTCACACACAACCCCAATCTCCATGGCATCGAAGAACAGGGCTTCTCTTTGGCTCTCACCACGTGTTCCTCGTGGGTTGGCCACGACTTGAGTGTCCCAGCAGCACCCAAGGAGAACATCTAGGGCAGCCTTAAACAGCTTTAGGGGCTGGGCACGGTGGCTGACACGTGCAATCCCAGCACTGTGGGAGCTCAAGTTAGGAGGATCACTTGAGCCCAGGAATTTGAGACCAGCCTGGACAGCATAGTGAGATTCTGTCTCTGCAAACATCATCTTTTAAATTGGCTGGGTCATGGTGGCATGCACCTGTAGTGCCCACTGTGTGGGAGGCTGAGGTGGGAGGGTCGTTTGAGGCTGTAGTGAGCTATGATTGCACCACTGCACTCCAGCCTGGGTGACAGAGCAAGACCCTGTCCTGGGGAAAAAAAAAGTCTTTGGAAGCAGAGCCTCCTGGTCCTCCCGGGTGAAATCTCTACTTCAAGGTCTCACTTTGCTGGGCTGGCCCTGAAGGACGCCCAAGTGTACATGGACAGGGCTTTCTTGGGTTGGTGGCAGAGGGGGAAGGCCGGTGAGCTGAGTCTGTGGGGGGTGGAGGTCTTCGGGAGGGAAGAGTTTGGGGAGGGCAGCGTGTTACCGAGTTGGCTTGAGGAGAGACTGCGGAGTCTGAAGCCTGCGTTTCCAGAACCGGTTTGAGGCTGAACCAGCAGTGGGCTGAGCTGGGGGCAGGGGAGGTGGACTGAAGGATGGGGTGGGGTCCTTAAGCCTCTTCCTAAGCTCCAGGCAGGGGGCATGCCCTTGAAGGTCTTTGCTTCAACAGGGAGTGGAATTTTCAGACAGATTTTAAAAGAGACCAGAGGAAGAAATTCCCAGCGTGGAGCTGTGGGGTGGGCTGGGGAGGGGAACAGCAGATGCTTTGTTGTGTCTGTCTGAGGGGCTCTTTCTGAAGAGGCTGCGGATGGCTTCTCTTCCCATAGAACTCTTTCCCACCTTGCCAAGATTCTTCTAGCTGCAAGTGACAGAAAGGCAGCTCAAATGGTCTGAAGCCTCAAAATGGATTTGCTGGTGCTCACAAGTTAGGGACAGCTTCAGGTGTGGCTTGACCCAGGCATTTGAACAATGTTGGGAAGACTTGATCTTACACCGTCTTTGACCCCTGCTCTCCTCAGTGAGGCTCTATTTCCACGTGGTTTCCACCCCCCGCCCCCACATTCTTAGCTCCCTCGGCGGGGGGTGGGGGGACTGTCCCCACAGCTCTGGAGGAAAACCTGGGCAGGGCTTTCACTGGCCCAGTGTGGGTTACACGCCCATGCCTAATCCAGTCCTTGGGAACAGGTGGTGCCATTTCTAAAAGAGGTGGATGCTGCGTAGACCTGCCCTGCCCTCCCGCAGACACGTGCCATTCTGACCGGCTTCCCATGCCCTCTACAGGCCTGGCCAGCTCCCACCTGTGTCCCTCCCTGGCAGGTGTGCCACAGACACAGAGGGGTTTCCACCCCTCTGGAGGTTGTCCGAGCCTTGGGTGGCACCAAGAAGGGCTGGGAGTCCTTTCTCCGGGCTGAGTGTGGTTTCAGCCGCACACAGAGCACAGAGGGGATCCCAGTTCTACGGGGCTCTGACCCGGGCTCGGGGTGGGTGTGGCCTGCAGGTTGCAGCGAGAGGCCATGGCCGTGCCCCTTGTTGAGAACTGGGAACTGGGGGCAGGCTGGCGGTGGGGAGCTGGGCAGATCCCCGAATGCCCGGATCCCAGGGAGGGGCTCTGGGCGGGCTTCCTGATGGGCCCCACAAACAGCACCCAGACCAAGCCAGGGCCACAGGGTGTCAGATGGTCCGATGTGCCCAGCAGGGAGCTGAAGCCGCTGCCACAAGGGGCTGCATAACCCTGCATCCCCGGCTTTCCTCACAGGCCCCCTCCCAGCCCCCACGTCCCCCCGCGTCCGAGATGAGGCCCCGGATGCTGCCGGTGGTCTTCGGGGAGAGCATCAACGTGAATCCGGAACCCACGCATGAGATCCGGTGAGTGGGCTGCTGGGCTCTGTGCGGAGGAGGGGTGGGGGCTGGGGGCTGGTCCTGACTCTCCTGTGGGGTGGGGGTGGGAACTAGGCCAGGCTGGGGGGCCCAGGAGGCTCCCTACTGTCCAGGCAGCCACTCTGGGTGCTGCGTCCTGGGGAGGATGGCCGTGTCTTAGCCAGAGACAAAACTGATTCTAAGGCTCTGACCGCAAGGGACCCTCTGTAGCCACCCCACACCCCCGCCCCAGGCCTTTGCGGACATTTCCCCGTTAACCTTCTCCTTTTATTTTAAATCCGACATCCCAGAAAATCTGGGAAATTATAAGCATAACCACTTGTGCGCCCTAACTCTCCTTCCCTTTTCCTGCCAGATTTTTTTCTTTGAAAGGGGATCTCACTGTGTCACCCGGGCTGAAGTGCACTGGTGCAGTCATGGCTCGCTACAGCCTCAGCCTCCTGGGCTCAAGCAATCCTCCTCCCTCAGCCTCCCGAGCAGCTGAGACTACAGGTGCGAGCCCCCATGCCTGGCTCATTTTTGTATTTTTTGTAGAGATGGGGTCTCACTATGATGCCCAGGCTGGTCTCCAACTCCTGGGCTCAAGTGATCCTCCTGCCTCAGCCTCCCAAAGTGATGGGATTACAGGTGTGAGTCACTGCACCTGGCCCTGCCAGGTTGTTAGGTGTTCACAACCAAACCATTCAGGCAACTCAGGACCCCTTTCCGCTCTGTCATCCACATGTTAGGGGGACACTCGGCTGCTCCATGTTCTTTGTGACTGTAACTTAGGTTCTTGAGGCCACCCATGAGCTACTGCACTGCAGGTGTACTGGGTGTCCTCCCAGGCCGATGCCATCTTAGGTGGCATCTGAATTGAATGAAGGCGCTCCTGCTTGGGAACTCACCACATCTGAAGC
This sequence comes from Leontopithecus rosalia, assembly GCA_028533165.1. Taxonomy (NCBI): domain Eukaryota; kingdom Metazoa; phylum Chordata; class Mammalia; order Primates; family Cebidae; genus Leontopithecus; species Leontopithecus rosalia. The sequence goes on along the minus strand of JAPYYA010001980.1, from coordinate 6,696 downwards.
TGCTGGGGCTCAAGCTGCCCAGAGGTGGGGTGTGGGGTCTGAGAGTCTTGCCCATGTATCTGTGGGGCTCTCTCTCCACCTGTCCCTGTTGAGTGGGGCCAGCCGAGCATCAGAGACCTACTGCCTGCTGCCCTCGACAGCCACGCACATGGTCCCAGGAGACAAACGAGTCCACTTCTGGATTATTTCTCAATCCCCAAGCAGCCCTCATTGTCTAGTTTTTAAAATTATTCAAGCCCAAATCAGATCACCAGAAGCCCAGCAAGGGTGGAGGACAGGGTGCGGGACCCTCAGGACCTCTGATCCCATCACACGTCTTTCGTGGGGATTCAGTGGGGAATGAGATGGGGGGACTTCCTCCCCCTCCCAGAGCGTCCAGTGTGGTTTCCTAAAGCTCTGGACATGGAACTGGGGTTCACTGGTCAGTCACTCCTCCAGGGGTGTTGAAGCATTTGGGAAATGTATTTTGACAGAATTTCAAACTTACCGAAAGGCGGCAGGTGCCTCTCAAACAGAGTGGCTGGCTGTTTATGTCGTGCCCTATTTATTTGAGAGGAGACTGGTGACATCCTGCCCTTAGCCCCCAGATACTCCTAAGAATGGGGACACCCTCTTCCATGGCAGCAGCACAGCTGTCAACATGAGGGAAGCGCAGGTTTGACGCCAGCACCTGACCACACGGCCCGGCTAGGTTTCCGCCATCCGCCCAGCAAGCCCTCTCCGGGCTTACTTTCTCCCCAGCTCGGGATCAGCCGGGGCGCTGCACTGTGTCCAGCTGTCTGGCCCCTTTAGTCTCTGTGGAGCCAGGACAGTCCCTCAGCCCTTCTTTGACCGTCTTGACCTTGACATTTCAGAGCAGCCCACACCCGTTACGCTTCAGAGCGTCTGCGCCGGGCCCTTCGGTGACTATTCCTGGGCTCACTCTGTGTCCCCCCGCCCTTTCCAGCTGCAACTCTGAGGTCAAGTACGCCTCGGAGAAGCACTTCCAGGACAAGGTCTTCTACGTGCCCGTGCCCACCGTCACGGCCTACAGCGAGACCATCCTGGCAGCGCCCAACTGCACGTGGCGCAAGTACCGCAGCCAGCTGACCCTGGAGCCGCGCCCGCGCGCCCTGCGCTTCCACAGCACCACCATCATCTTCCCCAAGCATGCCAGGAGCACCTTCCGGACCACCCTGCACTGCAGCCTGGGCCGGCCCAGCCGCTGGTTCACCGCCAGCGTGCAGCTGCAGCTGTGCCAGGACCCTGCCCCCAGCCTCCTGGGCCCTGCCACGCTCTGATGGGCCTGGGGCTGGCCTGGGGTGCCGGAGGGGCCGGGAGGATAGACACGATGAGCTCGGCCTGGCACTCGGGCAGGGGGCAGGCGGGGACACCGCCAGGCCAACGACCCGTGTGGAAGGAGACAGCTCCCGTTGCCTGCCCAGACCCACAGGCTGGGTGGGGTGTCTCCTTGTTTTGGTGTCAAGGACTCAATAAAAGTACCTATTTTCTTAGCACTTAAGCTGGAAAGGCAGTAGAGGCACGTGCTGTTAGGTGGTGGCCACCTCCAGGGTCAGGGGAGAAGGGGTCCATGGCGTGCCCTTGAAGCCGAGAACCACCCTGAGCAGTGCAAGGACAGAGGCATCCCAGCCTTAACTGGTGGGGGCGACTGCAGCTCCCCGAGAGCCCTGCCACCCTGTGTGTCCAGGCTGGTGGCCGAGGCCATGCGTAAGGGAAGGGGGTGCCTCTCTTCCCTGCTGCTGGCATGGGGTGTTTCCCAAACAGGCCTTTCATGCACGTGCAGGTTGCACTGAGAGGTCCGGAGCCGTGGCTAAGCCACCTCTGGCAGACTGAGCCAGGAGGTTGGGCAGAGGCTGGGTGCTAATGCCAGGGCTGAGGTTGGTTATACTGGGGGCAGGGAAGGCCTAGAAATACTTTGAGCTGTGGCTTTGCCACTGTCTCCTGCTCTCCAGTGTTGAAGATTTGGGGCACTGCCCGTCTAAATGGAAAGGTTGGTGCCCAGCCATTGGAGCCTCACCTGCAGGGCACCCCCAGCTAACACCCATCCCTGCACCACCTCCAGGACTAGAACCCTTGATGTCAAAACCAAAGTGCCCAGCGGAGGTGGTGAAGGTCTCGGAAATTCTGCCACCTGTGAGGGGCCGGGTCTGAACTCGAGGGAGTTGGAGCTCAGCTGTCGGTTTAAAGAGACACCAGGGGACCGGGTTGCGGCCCTCAGCCTGCGTTCCTGTGCATGATGGATTCTGCAGTGACAGCGTGTTACTCCTTCCTGCTGCAGACTCGCCCCTGCCGGTGGGATGTTGTGGGAAGAACGAAGCCTGGGAGCCAGATGAAGACTTGGCTCAGGGCTCCCTGGAATAAGCCAGGAGGCACGGGGCGCGGGGGAGCTGGGGGAGCCCCCCAGGCTGCTGAACAAACACCTCGAAGCCCGCACTGCAGCAGGGTGCCAAGGAGATGCCCCTGTGAGCCTTCCTCCCCCTCAGACCTGAATGCACCCCACAGTTGGGGGCTGTCCTTGCCACTCCCCTGGTAACCCCCAAAAGGGGGAGGGGAAGGTTCTCTGGGGCTTGAGACCTCTTGGGGGGGCGTGAGGAGGGTGATTCCGTTCACGTCCGAGAGAGGCAGAATGACTGATATGTTTTTATATATCTATACAGAGAGTATGTTTTCTCTCCACAGATGCTTTCTGGTTAACAAAGGAATAACTTAAATCAATTGATTATCTCAATAAACTGTGCAAACCCAACACAACTTCCTCTTCTGTCTGTGAGACCCTCAGATCCCACTGGGGTTGGGGAAGGGAAGACGGGTCTCCAGGCCCCTTTTCCTGTGTGGCCGTGAAAATCTGGCCACCAGAGCTGTGCCCTAGGGAGCCGGCCTCTGCTCCGTCTTCAAAGGGACCAGGAAGAACTTGGCCCCACCCTTGTAGACAGCCTCAGGGTACACCAGCTCCATCCAAGAGCTAGTCAGGAAGTGCAGGGACCTGGGCCGCCCTAGGGACTTGCATCTGGGGGGCAGTTCCTTGGATGGGCCTGGGCATCTGCATTTTTGATGGCGTGCGTCTCCTCAGCTCCAGCAAGCCCCTCCACCCACAGCGTCCCTGGAGAGGCGCCCTGGCTGCCACCGCAGAGCAGCCGGTTGGGACGTGCCTTACCATCTGTTTCTCTCCTTCTCATCCTTGGAGAGGCCCCTGGGGCTCCATGGAGATCGTGAGTGCGTTAAAGGGGACACCCGCAGCCAGGGGACAACGTCCTCAGTGAGTCAGACTGGAAAATCAGACTAGAATTCGTCCCGAGGCTCTGGAGTTGGTGGGCGCTGGGGACAGGGCGTGTATTTGCCATAGAGACTGCTGGAGACAGCTCCTCAGAGGGGATGGGCCACAAGAGTGCCGTGGTCAGGGTTGGTGGTGGCCTCGTGGGGCCCACGCCCCAGCCTGGCGGTGGTTTAGGTAACATGAATGGGAAGGCTGTACATACTAATTCAGAGCGCTCATTCTATTCCAGGCTCTGTAGGAAACACTCCATGGGAAATGTCGCATGCCATTCCTACCCGCTGACATGGGTGCTACTGCATCTCCACTTCGCAGAGAAAGTAAGGCTCAGAGAGGTGGAATAACTTGCCCAACCTGGTAGTCGGCAGAGCCAGAATCTGAGCCCAGGATCCTTGACGCTCTAAACTGCTGGCTGCCTGCTTTGATGGGGGACAGCCCCGAACAGGGAAGGGGGATGAAAGCCAGAGCGGCTGAGTCAAAAGGAGTTTCCATCAACTCGAGGACAAATCTTGAGGCCGCCACTGATCTACAAGGACAGAAGCGTGCCTCGAGACCCGAGCCCTGCTTCCATGGCAGGATTCCCTGCAGATGTCTGCGGGGGTGGCATTCTTTGCACCTTGCTTAATCCATGCAAATTCAACCCCACAAGCCTGATTTTCAGTCACAGCCTTGCATCTCATCGCCTCGAAGGGAAAGTGGATAAAGCTTTCTGACCTGCAATCAGAGTGCCAATGACTTCAGCAAACACGGAGGTGCCCCTGGGGTCCATCTTTGCTCCGGGGCCAGGTGGGGTCAGCCCAGCCGGTCAGATCTGCAGGGCCTGCTCTTCCTGCCCTGTCCCGTTCCTCTCTTCTGTCTCTCACAGGCATTCCCCCTCGAAACCTCTTACCTTACGAACTCCAGCCTGGAGCATCCGGAGAACATGCCCGCCTCTGAGAGCATGCACTTGGTGGCCTTCCAGTTCCCTCCACCATGCAAAGGGGTTTTGCCTTTGCTGATGCTGCTGATGCTGATGCCTGCTGGCCATGCAGGGTCCAGGGAAGCCCAGCCAGGCACAGGGCGGGAGGAGGGGCAAGGGCAGCCACTCCAAAGCCCCCAGGTGCATGTACTTTTCCCTTGAAGCAGCTCATCTGCCCTAAGGGAACCCAGCAGACCTGGAGAGAGGCAGGAAGAAGTGCAGGTTCCGTCTGGATCCCTGAAATGGACTGGCGGATGTCCCAAACTGCCCAGCCTTCGGGCGCTGCTGCTAATGCGCCTTTCCCATCTCCCTGCAGCCCAGGTACACCAGACGTGCAAGATTCAACGTGCCATGAAAGACCCCAATGATGTCCCCAGAGTGGCAACTGTCACTCACTAGGCCCCGGGGAGGGGAAACTGACCCAGGATGGGATCCGTCACTGGGAAAGGAACAGGCCACCTCACTTCTCTAAGCATCTGAGAAATGAGCGTAAGGGCTCTACCTCCCAGACCTAAAATCAGACTCGGCAGCCCCCTGCCTTGCCCAGGAAATGGTGCCCCTTCCCCAAAAGTCCTTGAAGCTGACACTGGTCCCATCGCTTCCTTGCCAGAGTGGGAACGAGACCCGGGGCCTGGGTAGCATCCACACTGTGCCTGGCCCTGCTGGGAGCATGTCGTGTATTTAATCTGCTTCATCTTGACGGTGGTCCTGCAGGGTGGGGAGAATCCTGGGGAGGAAGCGCGTGCCCCCGGCCTCCCTCCAGAGGAAGTGCCCGTGTGAGGACAGCGGGTGGCTTCCAGACCACTGAGCCCACTTGGCTTTCAAGAGAATCTGTAAACAACGACCTACCGAGTTTCCTTTGACGGCCCTCCTTAGCCCTCAAGGACAGAATGGCCAGAGAGCCTTTCCTCCAGCGCCAGCTCCCCAGATTTGCAGATGAGCCACTGCTGCCAGCCACCTGCAGCGTCTCCTCCCTGCCCACCTCTGCCTTGTCCCCTGCCTCGGGCCACTATCTGATTCCCATGCACATGAGCAAACAGTGGCTATGTAAACAAATAAATAAAACAAAGCATATAAAAAAACCAATAGCTGTTGGGAAGCAGTCACTCACTTCAGCAATATCGCCACCCCATTCAACAGACGTGGAAACAGGCGTGGAGAGGTTGAACGACAGGGCCAGGCATGCTGCCCTTGTGTCCTGCTGATCCCCGAGCCCCCTTCCCCCTCACATCATGGGGTCTCATCCCCGACCCCTCCCCAGGGCAGGGGGCTCTGTCCTGACCTCTCCACTGGGCCAGCCCCTGGTCCCACACCGGCCTCCCAGGTCTAATTCTCCCTCATAATCCATCAGCGCCCTTGCAAGACAAAAACTGCCCCGATTTCAGAAAACGGGCAAATTACCTTACTGAGCAATGGCTCACCACTGCAGACACTCCTGGGCCCCCACAGGGACTCATGCACCCCAGACACTCCTGGGCCCCCTCAGGGACTCACGTCCAGCCCATGGTGGTGGGCTTCTGATGGTCCCTGGCTGGGCCTCCCCTCCCAGCCTTTGCCCACACAGGTTTTCTCCTCTCAGCCTACTCCCTCCCTAGACCTGCCTCCTCCAGGAAGCCACCCTGACTGCTCCCGTTCATCTGTGTCATCTCAGGAAGGCTTGTCCAGAGCCAGCCCCAGGGTCTTCGGGACCAGTCCGTTCCTGCCCTGTGGGCAGCAGCTCTTCAGGTGGGTGGCCAGGCCTCCTTCTACAGAGATTTGTGTGCCAATACTGGAGACCTCCTGGTTAGGTGGAAGCAAAGGAGCCAGGTTCCAGGTGAGGGCCTAGCTCCAACCTTGGAAACTGACCCTGCCATCATAGTGGGGGTCGCCAACCGCCCCCACCAAACCCCCTGGAATGCTTGTTGGAAATATCAATTCCAGGGCCAACCGCAGACCTAGAGCATCAGACTGTCTAACTGGACCCAGGAATACACATTTGAACCAACTTCCCCAGGTCCTAAGACATGGTGTCCTTGGCAGAGCTCTTTCTAGCTTTCTGTGGAGAACTAGCCACTTGCAGCGTCTGTTCACCACACACTTGCCAGGGAGGTTCGGAGTCAAAGGCAGGGTCAGGAGCAGAAAGACAAGGGCTCCGCCTCCAGGGTGCTGTCAGGTTTGAGACAAGGCTTGCAGGGTTATCAGACACCCAGAGGGGAGAGAAGATGGGCCAGGGTAGTGTGTTTTTTGAGGAAGTCATGCCCTAGCTGAGTTTTGTAGTGTGTATAGGCGTTTTCCAGGGAGATGGCGGTCAGGGGAACAGCGTGAGTCTCCATTTTAGATGGCGCAGTGAAAAAGCCACACAAGACGGGTGGGACGAGGGCTTTGGGGGTAGGTGGATGAGGGCTCTGGGGGTAGGTGGATGAGGGCTCTGGGGGTAGGTGGATGAGGGCTCTGGGGGTAGGTGGATGAGGGCTCTGGGGGTAGGTGG
>JAPYYA010000198.1:0-17224 GCA_028533165.1 Leontopithecus rosalia | reverse complement strand
GCAACCTCCGCCTCCTGGGTTCAGGCAATTCTCCTGCCTCAGCCTCCTGAGTAGCTGGGATTACAGGCACGCGCCACCATGCCCAGCTAATTTTTTGTATTTTTAGTAGAGACGGGGTTTCACCTTGTTGACCAGGATGGTCTCGATCTCTTGACCTCGTGATCCACCCGCCTCGGCCTCCCAAAGTGCTGGGATTACAGGCTTGAGCCACCGTGCCCGGCCCCCAGTGTACTTTGTAAAGCCAATGGAAGTTCAATTAAAGTGTAACAAGTAAATTCTGAATCTTCACATCATGACGACTTGGACACTTTCATTGAAATATCAAATTCTCTTTAAAAAAAAAAAAGCACTTCTCCTCTCTCCCTTTCGCCCACCCCTCTGAGCCCAGGTTTAGAATATTTAGTAGAAAAATAAATCACGGAAACAAAGAGAATCTTTACATAATAAAACAAAAGACAGAAATTAAGACGGGGTCTGGAATCGCCTATACACACTGGCATCTAGGAAGTCTCGAATGTCCTTAATAACAGCATGATCCGAGGAGGAGCAGAAGAGAGAATCACCTGGCACAAACAGTGAATCAGGCAGCGTGACAGGGAAAGGGTAGGGCTTCCAGTGTGGGACCGGGGTGGTGGGGGAGGGGGGATCCCATCGGGCTTCCACAGCCCTAACCCTGACAGACGACTTACAAGTTCGTGAATCCCCGCCGCCTGCCCCCCCACCGCTACCCACCCCACCTCTCACATCTTAGCCCCACATTCTGACCCCGAGCTTTCTCCTCCTTCACTTCACTCTCTACCAACGACAGCTCCTGTGAATCCAGGATCAAGGCGGACGACAGACAAAGACGCATAAGCGCGCGAAAGCACACAGAGGCGGGCGCGAGAGCATGCACGCACGTACGCATGCACGCACGCACGCACGCACGTGTATGCAAAGTGTATGCAAGTTTGGCCCCATTAAGAAAGTCCTCTGCCTACCTCCACCCAACCCCCTCAGCCCCCGGCCCCCTTAAGCCCCCCCAAACCTCCACACACAGCCTCTGTTATTTGAAGATTGCTCAGCCGCCCCTTAAAGCCCAATTCTCAGAAAACTTCTGGTAAAGGCTGGTTCCCCTCATACCAGACTTCCTTCCACCGCGGCAGGATATGAAAGTTGCTGGACAGCTCAGCCGCAGTCCGATAATATTTTCACCTGAGTCAGGGCGTGGAGCACAGTTCTAACGGTAGTCTACCTCGGTAGTTCTTACTCCTCAGAAAGTCACAGTCGGGAGACCTTCCCTACACTTGAAGGGCCGGTGCCTGTACCTGACTAGAAGGGCAGCTGCCTGTACCTGACGAGAAGGGCGGGTGCCTGTATTTGACGAGAGGAGAGGTCACAGGTCACACAGCCACAGGAAGTACGTCTCGGACAGGGCGCCCGAGAGTTCAATCTTCCTGGGACTGGGAGGGCGTGGAATCTCACGTGACCACAGGAGCCACGTGTACAAACAGACCTTGGTTAGTTGCGGTGCTCACGTGACCACAAGGGTTTTTGCCTGCCACATGATGATAGGAGCCACTTGGCTGCCCACACATCGGATCTGCAGAGTTTGGCAGCTCACAATCTTCCCATGACAGAGAGGAATGAGCCTGACTCTGTGGCCATGGGGAGGAGTGGGTGGGAACAGTGTACGTGACCATAGCATCCACGTGCCCCTGAACAGTAGGTCATCTACATGACTTCGAGGGCTGAGACTTCCACATGGTGGTAGCCAGTAATGGCCACGTGAGGGAAGAATCCATGTGAGCAACAGGGTTCAGGAGTCCACCATACTCTAGTGACTGGAAGAGCTGAACCCACCACATGACCATAGCAGCAACATGACAAGAGAGACCACACGACCTCAAAGTTTTAGAGCCCTTGGTGCTGATATGACCAGGAGAGCTCTACCAGTAGGGCTCGTAATTGTAGTATTTGCATGATGGCGGCATCTACGTGACCTGCAGCCTTAGGATGCGGCAAGGCTCAAGTACCTAGGAGCGGTGGGTCAGCTTGGGTCAACTGCCTGACAGAAGAATGCAACCACTGTAGAGTTCTCCTGATCTCCATGTTTCAGGAGACCATTAAGTTCATGAATCCCAGAGCTCTGAAAATGCTCACGGTTTTGAGACGGTGGTACCTCCAGATAACCTTCCACAGCAGATAAACTTGAGCTTTCTCTACACCCATCCCTTTTTGTTTGTTTGTTTGTTTGTTTGTTTGTTTGAAACGGAGTTTCGCTCTTGTCACCCAGGCTTGAGTGCAATGGTGCAATCCTGGCTCACTGCAACCTCTGCCTCCCGGGTTCAAGTGATTCTCCTGCCTCAGCCTCCCGAGTAGCTGGGATTGCGGACACCGGCCACCACGCCTGGCTAATTTTTGCTTTTTTTTTTTTTTTTTTTTTTAGTAGAGGCAGGGTTTCACCACGTTGGCCGGGTTGGTCTGGATCTCCTGACCTCAGGTGATCCTCCACCTTGGCCTGCCAAAGTGCTGGGATTACAGGCATGAGCCACCGTGCCCAGTCCCTCTATCCTTCCATGATATATTCTATGTGTTTCGCTTCTAACAAACATGAAATTTAATACTTTACAGTGAAAAAGATCCTCGCTAAAACCATAATCGTAGACACTACTGCAAGAGCCTAAGCCATCCATACAGGTCAGCACTGTTGACTTAATTTCATACAGGTGCAAAGGAAATTAAGGCAAACCTGATGAATTTGAGTTGTCCATTTGAAAAAGAAAATGTGTATAGTGATTAGTATGTGCCACACACTCCAAAGGTTAACGCATTTAAGAGTGCTAACTCTATGGAGTAGGTACTATAACAGAATTTTGCAGACGAGGAAATTGAAGCACAGAGGCATTAAATCACTTGCCTAAGAGGTCACAGACATTGTAGGTGGCAAGCCAGCTGTCTCCCCCAGGCAGTACGGCACTAGACCATTCTGACTGCCCCCGGGTTTTCCAAACGAAATTAATTTTAGTTGAGCCTTATTAATTCACACAGACTAGAAGCCAGACCCAGTTACTGAAGCGTTGAGATCTTGGATGTTCTCTTTGAAATGCCCACTAAGTAATTTCAAGTATTATTAGTAAATAGCACCAGTCAGTGCTGAATCTAATTAAGGACCTCAGGAGAAGCAGTTAAATGTATACATCTAAACCTACTATTAATATGTAAAATATGTGTACATAAAAGACAGCGTAAAATGCTTGAGGTTAGTTGAAAACATTTCCTTCTTATAAAAATTACTGAAAAGAGAAATATCAGCACGTTTAAAACATCATACCTGGCTCTTGCCTGAACTACAACAATTTTGAATTCATGGAATCTGAACTATAATCAGATTTTACCGTTTCATCATTCTGCCTGTGTCTCCCCAGAAAGGACAGAGAAAAGAGAAGGAGAGTACACATTGCAGTGGTTGTTGTTGTTGTTAATCGCAATTTCACGAACCCCATTATTGCTGATTTGTGTGGGAAAGTGCGGCTTCATCAGCATATCCATAATAAATTTGGTGGAGTGGAGTCTTTCTGGTTTGCTTGCTGAGGCAAGCAGTGCTACCCAAGCGTTGGGATTACTCTGCTAGGTTCCCACCCTGTGGCCTGGCTACATAATTAAGCAGAAGAAAACTCAACAGACCAAATTTTCCACCACACTTAAAAGTGCAATATACTACTGAGGACAACAGGCTGTGTTTGTGGTTCTAAGGTTATCAAAGGAAATCATGACATTTGGAAGGAAGGACTAGGAAGTGCAAATCAGTGGGTCTCGGATAATTCTGGAAAATTACTTATGGGACAGATGTAAATAAAGGATATAAAATGGGGCCACATATTTATGAAAGAACCTACGATGAAATTTCATGTTGGATTTAGGAAGTATCTACACACAGTCACAGGATGGAAGCCTACTTCAAGACCTGGTATCTGCCCCGGCCCCAGTTCCTATAATTACATACAGATGAACAGATCACCAGTAAAAGGCACAGCAGAATTTTATCTAGCCCGCCCACCTATGCTCAACTGGAACTTATGCAGTATTGATGGTGATTATGGTCAAATTCTTTCACCAAAAGACAAATCCTAATTATAACTCTTACTTTAAGTCATATTTTGCTCCCATCAGACTTGATACTCATATCATTAACCCTTCCTCTGAGATGATTATCAGGAGTTTGTTCGGATTTTTTTTTTTTAAGTTACACCAATGGAAGTCTGTAGACGCTCTAGTATACACAGACAGTAGGGGAAGGTAGCTCTATGGACAAAGATTCATATGTCTGGGGTCCAGTTTAGGCACTGAATTTATTAGGCACCATGTTTACTTGGGTGAGGCAGGTTGACAAGCCATTTCTCTTGCATGTGATATGGCAAGATTTAGTGGGAACAACTTTCTCTTCTTTTATCTTTTTGTTCCGTAGTGGACATTTTGGAGATCTGTGCTAGTGGCTTTAGGAGGAGTAGCTTTACCTAAGACAGAAAAGAGAGAAAGGGGAGCACCGGAACTCCCTTTCTAGAACTTACTTCCTTAGAACTCCCCTAAGTATCAGAACGGTTGTGACGTTGTTAAATTAAACATAAATACTCTAATGTTTTTGGTTTGAACACGGATACATACACCTGAACTAGATGTCCTATGTAAATTAACTTTCAGAAAGTAAAATGACTTACCTAGCAACAGCATAGCAGGGAAAGCATAAGCTGGGACTCTGTCATTACGGGCATTGGATTCAACATATATTTTTCTGTGTTCCTTTGTGAAACGTCGCTAGAAGTAACTTTACGTCAGTGCCAAGCAATGGGGAAAAAAGAGAAGCAGTTGCAGATAGTGCTCGCTGGCAAATTGCTCAATATGCCAACCCCTCAATGCAAGGTAAAATTCAACACCTCTAGGTAATAGGCTCACTTTTTGAGGACTACCGCAACATACAAATACAAAATTGCATCTACAATGAAAACCTTTTTCAGGCAAAGGATGGAGAGGAGTGAAAAGGTAGGGATTCCGTAGAGGGTGTTTACTCAAGAGCAGTGCCATTCGTGAGGATGCAGCTCTCTGGTACAATGTGGAAACCCCCTCCACTGTGAAGACCATTAAAAAGCAAAAAGAGGAATTATGATTCAAAGATTTCTAATGTATTAAAAGGAGAGAAGTTTAAATTTCCCAGATTGCTTCTTGTTATCTGCTCAAGGCAACCGCATCCTGCAATTCAAGAAATAGTTGTAAATACTCTCCTGGAAAATACTGTCAGATCATTTTTAAAATATAGTCAGCCACATTGTTTTCTTTTTGGCGTATGAAAAGTTTAGCCTTCGTTTCTTGTGATCAGCTTATCACTGATAAATTATTATCGGTGATTAGATCCTGTGGAAAAATGCAGAATATTTAATGTTTATTTTTTTAGTCCGTGGATTTTAAACATCACATAGTACATCAACAGTTAGAGAATGACTCACTGGCCAGATGGCTCAATTAGCTAAATCAATCAAGGAGTTAGCAAATAATGAACCAATGAGCACGATAAAGCTCATTTGACAGTGTAGATGAAGCCTAAGGCAAAACACGAGCAAAAAGCACATTACATACCTTGTCTATGCGATACTACAACGTCTTTATTAAGGGCTTCCATTTATAGATGGATAATTAATTTTCCAATCTGCATATTCGCAGATTGGGTGATTGTCTTATTTTTAATTTTCTTTTCATATACATATTTGGTATTGTTATGGAAACATTCTTTTTAAAGCATGAACAAATGCATGTATTGGAGGAAAAGGTTGTTCCTTAATTTTGGTGCATTATATGAGTCTGACTTAATCCTTTTTTGTTGCTATGGACTCAGGGTGGCGGCAAAATGTTATGGAAACTATTTAGGGAAAGTTATAGATTGTAGTTTCAAACCTTTTGGAAGGCCAACAGGTTTTATTGAGGCAGGCTGAAGGCAGCCACCTCATTAACGTTAGCATAGGAAAGAGACAGACAGAGATCAAAGGCTTTACCCCACACCCGTTTGTCTCCACTCTGTTTACTCCTGTTAACTTTGTGCTAGATAGCCCTCTCCGTGGGAGATCAAAGGGGAATTACCTGTTAATAGTGTTTACTCTGGGCCCCAGAACCTAAAGCTTATATCATTTGTATAACCACTATTTTAGCCATGTTAATTATCCACAAGTGTGTTAACTTAGAACCTCTGTTGTAAAATCTTGAGGGAATAAAAGTGTGAATGGACACAGGGTCTGGGTTGATTGGTTGCATTTCACCCTCTGAAAGCAGCCAACAGCCATCCCTAGCCCACCTGTATCACTGTAGTGGTGTGAGAGTGTATTTCATTCATCCATCGCTGAGTCAGGGTCTGCAGGTCAGACTTCTGCAGGCAGTGACCGAAGTCTCAGGTGGTGACCCCGCCGTGATCGGGGCCACGTTTTTAATTGTTTGTTTGTTTGTTTGTTTGTTTGGTGAGGTGGAGTCTCACTCTGCCGCCCAGGCTGGAGCGAAGTAGTGCAATCTCTGCTCACTGCAACCTCTGCCTCCCGGTTCAAGCGATTCTCCTGCCTCAGCCTTCCAAGTAGCAGGGACTACAGGTGTGTCTCACCACACCTGGATAATTTTCTGTATTTTTAGGAGAGACAGGTTTTCACCATGTTAGCCAGGATGATCTCGATCTCCTGACCTCGTCATCCACCTGCCTCAGCCTCCCAAAGTGCTGGGATTACAGGTGTGAGCCACCACGCCCGGCCAGGTCTGACTTTCTTCTAAAGACCCAGGGAACCTCAAGAGGCATCCATTATGGGATTCTTAAACCTCACAATTCTTAAGATTGTTCCATACTGAAATCCGAGGATCTTCAATATCTTTATGAAGTCTGTGCCGGTGTTGACAGAAAGATAAAACTGAACAGTAAATATGAAGAATTCATTTACTGCTAGTCAAATTATCATGACACAACATCATCTCAGGACAACACTGAATAGAAAATTTTGCCGACGAGTTGAAAGAGAATGAATATGGGATTAACGAATCCGACAGTGGGTGCCTCTGGAGGTTCTTCCAAAACATGCACTGCACAGGGGAGAACTCTCATGCTTTGTAACTGCCTATTCATGAATTCAATATAGGTAGCTCCTGAACAAAAGTATCTGTCTTTGTTATCCGGAGAGTCATTCTGTTTGGAAACAAGAAGGACTTGAATATTGTGGTTACTACACTCATAGTGGTATACATGATTTGAGTCTGTGCCTGCAGGTGACATTTTTGTTTACCTACACAATATACATTCTTCACCTCCCTGATAGGGCTCGGGCCTCCATCAGTGTATCTCCTCCCAATACAGTCATGTGCTTGGGGATATATGGCCACTTTCTTAGCTCCAAGAGTGTGTCCAGAATTAGTCTAATCTAATCCAATAATCCAATGTCCGATCCAACAGTGGCTAGGGCGAGATTTAGCCTGGATCTTTACATCTTTCAATTACTGGCTCAGATAACCATGAAACCCACCCTGCCTCCGAACTCTCAGTTATATAAACAAATGTCTTTCCTTATTGGATAAGCCAGTGAGACTTGCACTTTCTATTAGCTGTCATTTAAATATCCCCGAACAATACACATACAACTTTATGGCCATTCTGGACATCTTACAAAGGTGGCTTTCTAAAATAAAAACAACGTATTGGTCTTTTGGTCAAAGACTTTTACGTCTCATTCAGAGATTCTACACCTAATCTTGTCACAATCCTGGATGATTTCAACGTTCGTGTAGAAAACCAGTCTGATTCCAAGCCTCATGGCTGCAAGACCTCTTCTATTTTAATGGTCCTGTCAACTTGACTTTGACTCTCATTTGACTGCCATGCTCATGGCCAGCGGCTGGATCTTGCTACTTCTTGGAACTGCCCCACTCTAAAATAGTGCACTTTTATATTTTATCGAGGCAACTTTCGTATAACTCTGAACATCGTATTTTATATATTTCTCGGCTACATTTTTGAGTGCATGTAAGTTCAGCCTTTTTGGCTCTTTGATAAAAGTTCTATCATGACAACATGGTGGCCTTCTTTATTCCAAATAATGGCTGTTGTCTTAACACCTTTTTTGTCTGACACTAATACAAAAGTAACAGTTTAAATGGTTTGACTTAGGTCTGGTATATATATATATATATATATATATATATATATATATATATATATATATATATATATATATATATATATATATTTAACCATCGCTTTATTTGCTTCACTTCTGTGACAGGCCAGGAGAGTTATGTTCATGATGCCCAATGTTGAGATGGCATTGCTATGAAAGACAAGAGGGCTAAGGTGAGAGAAGGGGCAATGAGCAAGCAGGGGTATGACATGCTGGGCTTTCATAATCCTGCCGCTTCTCAAGTTCAGAAGACTCTCTACGGGCCAAGAGGCTCTGGTGGATGGCAGGAAAGATGTGGGAGAACTAAGCCCCAGATAGGACTACACTAAGACTACTTTATGACTCAAGAACGTTTCACCGAGGAGAGACAGGGGCATTTACTGCTGAGGATTTGGGACTGGAGCACAGTTAGACAGCAGGAATGTTTTGGTGACCGATTGCACAGCATAGGGAGAAGAGTCAGTAATAGCGTATCGTATATATCAATCGCTTTAAAAGTAGATTTTAGATATTCTCAGAATAAAATGTGATAAGTAGGTGAGATGATGGACATATTAATTGGTTTGAGTGAATCTTTCTAAATGTATATGTACACTTTTCAAAGTATCACATCGTACCCCCATAAATATATACAGTTTTTGGTCAAATTTAAAAATAAATAAATAAAATTTAAAAACAAATGAAAGGAACACAGAGCTTGAAGTCCACCTCTTTCCTATTACTAATAGAACCTCTCTTTTACTTCACGATACTTGACCTTTCTCAGTCTCAGCTTTCTATACAGCTCTAGACAAAACTGTTACAAAATAACAAGGTGCAGAGTTTTGAGATACAGTGCAACGTTTTCCCTTTTTCGGGACATGATTCTGTGCCTTTTGACAAAAGCATGCAACCACGTGAGCAACCCAAGAATTAAGATCTTGGACATGTCCACACCTCCATAAGGTGCCCTCATGCCCTTTTAAAGATGATCTTCTACAGCCCAGGAGAACCACTGATTGATTTGTTCTCTCTCTCTCTCTGGTTTCCCCTTTTCTATAAAGCCAAATAAATGGCATTGTATGTAGACTTTTGAGTATGTATTCTTCCACTCAGCATAATGTATTTGAGAGGCATGCATTCTATGGCACGCATATTATGTTATTGGTACTTAGAACCTGTCTTGCTGTCCAGTAGTTTTTCACCGTGCGTACACACCACAGTTTGTTCATCCATTCCCCGGTTAATGTGCGCATTTGGGATGTTTCCAGTTTTTAGCAAACTAAGAAAGGTTTGCTTGCAGGTTATTCTGGGAAAAAGGTTTTCATTCCTCTTGGGTAAATACCCTGGAGTGGGACTGCTGTGTAAGTGTATCTTCAGTTTTATGCAAAACTGCCAAATTGTTTATCAAAGTTTCTGGGCCATTTTATATTTCCACCAACAATGAGCGACAGTCCCTTTTGTTCTATTTGCAGCACTTGCCATTGAAACAGCATGGTACCAGTACAGAAACAGACACGTAGACCAATGGAACAGAGTAGAGATCTCATAAATAAGACTGCACATCTACAGCCGTCTGATCTTTGACAAACTTGACAGAAAGAAGCAACGAGGTAGGGATTCCCCATTTACTAAATAGTGCTGGGAGAACTGGCTAGCCACATGTAGAAAACTGAAACCAGACCCCTTACTTACACCTTATACAAAAATTAATTCAAGATGGATTAAAGACTTAAATGTAAAACCTGAAACTATAAAAACCCCAGGAGAAAATCTAGCCAGTGCCATTCAGGACATAGGCACGGGCAAAGACTTCATGACAAAAATATCAAAAGCAATTGCAACAAAAGCAAAAATTGACAAAGGGGATCTAGTTAAACTAGAGAGCTTCTGCCCAGTGAAAGAAACTACCATCAGAGAGAACAGACGACCTACAGACTGGGAGGAAATGTTTGCAATCTATCCATCTGACAAAGGTCTAATATCCAGAATCTACAAGGAACTTAAAGATATTTACAAGAAAAAAACAACCCCATTAAAAAGTGGGCAAAGGACATGAACAGACCCTTTTCAAAAGAAGACATTTATGCGGCCAAAAAACACATGAAGAAAAGCTCAACATCACTGATCATTAGAGAAATGAAAGTCAAAACTAATGTGAGATACTATCTCATGGCAGTCAGAATGCGATTTTCTTTTTTTATAAAGTCATGAAACAACAGATGCTGGCGAGGCTGTGGAGAAATGGGATCGCTTTTACACTGCTGGTGGAAGTGCAAATTAGTCCAACCATTGTGGAAGGCAGTGTGGCAATTCCTCAAAGACATAGTATCAGAAATACCATTTGACCCAGCAATCTCATTACTGGGTGTCTACTCAAAGAAATATAAATCATACTATTATAAAGATACATGCACACGTATGTTCATTGCTGCCCTATTCAGAATACCAAAGACAATGAATCAACCCAAATTGCCATCAATAATAGGCTGGATAAAGAAATGTGGTACATATACACCAGAGAATACTATGTAGCCACAAAAGGAACAAGATCATGTCCTTTGCAGGGACATGGACGGATCTGGAAGCCGTTATCCTAAGCAAAGTAGCACAGGAACAGAAAATCAACCACCACATGTTCTCACGTAAAAGGGGGAGCTGAACAATGAGAACACATGGTACACGGGAAGGGGAACAACACACAGTGGGGCCTTTCAGGGGGGCGGAAGGAAGGGAGAGCAACAGAATAAATAGCTAATGCATGTGGGGCTTAATACCTAGGTGATGGGCCAATAGGTGCAGCAAACCACCATGACACGTGTTTACCTATGTAACAAACCTACATGTCGGGCACGTGTATCCCAGAACTTAAAATAAATTTTAAAAACACATGAAGATTTTTAATAAAGAAAAAGTTTTAGGTCTAAAAATGACATTAACCATTAACTTTATGAAAGTAGAAATCCAACAGGTCACATTTTTAAAGCACTGTGAAGTGAAAGTTGAAATGTCAATGAAAGTGAAATGAACAATTAATAACTAGCCACATACAATTTTTTTTTGAGGCAGAGTTTCACTTTGTCCCCCAGGCTGGAGTGCAATTGTAGGATCTTGGCTTACCGCAACCTCCACCTCCCGGGATCAAGCAATTGTCCTGCCTCAGCCTCCCAAGTAGCTGGGACTACAGGTGCCCGCCACCACATCTGACTAATTTTTTTTTTTTTTTTAGTAGATACGGTGTTTCACCATGTTGGCCAGGCTGGTCTCGAACTCCTGATCTCAAGTGATCCACCCGACTCAGCCTTCCAAAGTGCTGGGATTACAGGCGTGAGCCACCGTGTCTGGCCGCCACATACAAATTTTACTTAAGATCAGTGTATACGACTATCGGATTAACAAGAAAATTCAAATTAAGAATATTTTACAAAGTCGCAATAATTTAGAGAAAGTCTTGCGACCAGAGTCAAGGGACTTGAATTTAACTGCTTCTACCAATACCGGTTTAATGTTACAGAAAACATCAATTCTGGCTTTGTCCACTTCTATTCACTAAAATAGAAGCTATTCTTTCAGAAAAGTGCTGGAAACATAAAAATATCTTCAAATATTAATAAAGCATTCACATTTAAAACTTAATTATACCATATATTATACCAGAGAAAGTGGTGATATTCCAAATAAAGCTAAACTCAGAATTCCTCATGGGGAAAAAAAAAAAGGGAAGAGTAGTATGAACAGTTCTTGCCTTCGTCTCATCTTATAATTGCGACATGGAGTAGACATATTTTTTTTCCTGTGACTTGGCAAATTTTGTTTCTCAGTTTTAAGTGTTGATCAGCTTCCATCATTTTATTCTTTGTTCTTTCTATGTCATGAACGTCTCCAAGGAATCCTGTAGTGTAAACGTTTTTGCAAGTGTCACTTTCACTGGGATATCTTAATCCTTTGCATCAAAATCGTTTTCCAATTTCTGCTTCCAGCATTATTTCTTGTCATTTGCTTGCCTGCTTTTCTCCTTGTTGGCCAATTCCCTTTTTAAACCATCCAATTCTTTGGGAAAATGTCACATGAGTAGTTCCCTGGGAGACAAGGAGGTAACTCAGCTTCATTCTTGGCTGTCGATGCATGAAATAAATAATAGATACTCAGTGACCAAACACGGTGAGATTTTAAAAGAAAAGTGGCATGACTGGTCACTGATCCTGAGGCTCATCTATTATTTAAATAGTGAGTTGTGGAGTGACACAAGCAGAATTTGAAAGAAGTGGCATGACTGGCCACTGGCTATGATTCTCATCTGTAATTTCAGTAGCGACTTGTGGTCTGAAAAGCCAGCAGCAAAGTGTGGTCTTTATGTAACTACTGAGAGTTAGTTTACCATGGTAACTGAAATTTGAGCCATACTGTGAAGGGACTGGTGTTATTTAGCTAAATCACAGTAAATGACCTTCCTGCATATCGGAACTGTGCAAAGGGAGGACTGCATATAAAAATACACTTGACGTATGTTTAATATTAACCTGATATACAGCAACCTGGGTACACTCACTCCTTAGTTCTAGGAAGTTTTTCATAAATTCCTGGAAATTTTGTACATAGCCATCTTGTCAGTAAATAGGGACACTTTTTTGATGACTTCATTTCCAGCCTGTGTGCCTTTTAGTGCTTTCCTTTGCTTTATTGTATCGGTTGGGTCTTCCAAGGAGGTATGGCATAGGAATGCTGAGAGTGATTGTCTTGGCTGCAGTGCTATCATTTCAACGTGGTGAACAGTATAAACACATTAGTATTCGTCTCCTTTTTTTTTGTTTGTTTTTTTACTATGTGTTCGACCCGTAGTATCTTATCATTTCATCACATAAACAATACACATAAGTTATTCATATTCTACATTTTTTGTTTCTCACTACGTCTTGAATACTCAGTGTGCGTTTTACAGTTATCGTACATCACATTTTGTAGTAGTCAAATTTCCAGTGCTCAGTAGCCACATGTGGCTAGTGTCTACCATGCTGAACAGTGCAACTCTAGGAGAAGGGCAGAGGGAGCAAATGCATATGGAATGATGTGTACCCTGAAGAAAATGTACATGGTACATTAAAAAACAGTATGGGAAAGTGAGGGGAGAGAGGTGGGGTAAGTAAGCAGAGGGAAGTAAGCGAAAAACCTCTCGGAGGAGGTAACACTTAAGTTATGGCCTGAGTCCCGATGAGCTATCCAACAGCATATAGAGGCCAACATGGATTGAGCAGAGTCTGCAAGGGGCAAAGCAAAAAAACAAACAAAGAAACAAATAAACACATAAATCTGGCATATAGATGGGTTAAATAGCTTTCCCAAATCCCCAAAGAAAAGGCTGGGGAAACAGACAAATCGTAGAATGATCTGTGCCGTGAGTGACTTGGTGTAGGGTCTTATTTGCCTATTCATTCTTAGCACCAGGAACAGTACCTAATTAATAACAGAACTTTGGTGAATCTATGTGAAATAAGGGCAAACTGAGCCCCAGGCTTCTGAGACCCAGGAAAGGAGATAGCAATATACTGATAAAGACACCAGTAGGTAGTGGACATAGTTTGTTTATTGTTGTTTATCATTTTAACTGCCAATGGTTTCTCATAAGCAGCCTGAGGCAATCATGAATACAACAAGATCGAAGGAATTCAGCGAGTAACATTATTGGCTTCAGTAACCAGCACCTGCTCCAGAAAAACATCCAGGAAAGGTTTCAATTGTCCCGACTGGTGTCAAGTACCCATAAGTGAACCGATCAGTGTGGACGGGGAAATGGTGTGCCATGACTGGGTCAGCCCACGTCACACACCCAACACTGTGGTCATTAACGAGATGGAGGATGTAGAGGGCAATAGGCTAGAGACCCACAGCACTTCTCAATGTCTGCTGTTTCCTTCTTAGGGCTTTTCTCTTACAGAGGTCAGTTACACACCCAATCTCCCTAACACCAGTTTCCTGGAATAGCAGAATTTTACATTATGTGTCTTTAAAAACCGGGATTCAGGCAAGAACACTCTGTTTCAGTGGCCACACGTCAGTGATGAAACAGCTCCTTGTCCCGTGAAAATCACTCAGGATGGGTGTTCTAGTTCATGTTGTTCTGTTGTACTGCCTGCAGCATCACCTTCAATTGGGCCTGCAGCTCAGCAAGCTTTTCTGTTCCAAACTGCCATGGCAACGCCATTGTTCATAGCCGTGGACAGGAACAGGATAAATCACATGCTTCAGCTCCACCCAGGCTGTTAAGTGCTGCAGAGGACTTGTGAGCATAGGCATTGTAATGGGGTTGAAGACAAAGCTAGGGACACAGAGGTGGGAACAGTGGCTCAGGGCTGGGGTGGCAACAGAGAAAGTAAAATCAGTTATCAGGCAGTTGTCTATCTCCAGATGCTGCAGGGTCCCTGAGACCTTCTCCAGCAGAGCCAGGAATGGCCCAGAAACTTCCCAGGACATCTGATTGTTACTCAGACTCAACAGTTTTAGGTGGGTAACCTGGGAGCTCTGGGATAGGACAGTGATGTCTCTGGTAGAAAGTCCACAGAGAGACACATACAGTGGATACAAATGAGATAGCAGGACTCTGTAGAGGGAAAAAAGGAAGGCGTTTCTGAAGAATGAGGGTTGGACTAGAGCAAGCAGTTCTGAATTATAGATGCTTATGACTCTAGAATAAAGTAATCCGTGTGTCCATTGTAACAGCAGTTAACATCGTGGGCTTTAGAGTCAGACTTAATAGATTTGTGACCCTAAGAAAGTTACTTTTCCACTCTGAGACACAGTTTTTTAGTCTTTCAAAGGTGTACAATAGCAATTATTATACAGGGTTGTGGGAAAGATTCAGTGAAAAAGAATTTATGGGAGAAGGGGCAGAAGGCAGCAAAACACACTGCCACGTGTGTACCTATGCAACTATCTTGCATGTTCTGCACATGTACCCCAAAACCTAAAATGCAATAAAAAAAAAAAGAAAAAGAATTTAGCTTAGTGCCTACAGTATAATTAGCAGTGTATCTAGTTCACTTACTTGATGGGGATGGGTCTGGGAAAGCAGCCGACTGAGACTTACCTTTGACGAATTTCCTAATGACAAGTTCTCCATTCAAGCCCTAAGCCTTGGGAAAACTGCAGGAACAAAATGATGTGGCAGTAATACCTATTGTGACCACTACATGGGAATTTGCATCAGTGCTACAGCGTAAGTTATTTCTCCAATTGAATGCCTCCCCTTCTTCTCTAGAAGGCTATAAACTCCAGTAAAAGAAGGACTGTTTTCTCTTTCATCCTAGTGTCTGCACGTGGTTAACTGACTGACTGACTGACTGACTGACTGGGCACAGCTGACTTTTCTAATCCTTTCTCCTCAGCATGAGGGACTACCCGCTCTAGCTTGGCCAGTTTCAAACACCCAGCAGTGCCCGTGCTGATGTGGAAGGAGAAATAGGTTACAAGGTGTTTTAAGAATATCGACGACTAGTCTCACTCCTTTGTTCATAATGGGGCATTCAGGGAACCCAGGTCCCTCCCCAGCCCCTCATCCGGAAATTTTGTCCTGCCGATCCATGAGGCAGAAGAAAGACAAGCTGAGTTCCTGGAGGTTGTTCATCTGCTCAAGATGAGTGAGAAAAGTTGAGAAGTTTCTCTGCTTACAGGATTTTAAAGTGATTTTAGACAGACTAAGTCTGTCCAGGGGGATCCTCGGTGCCAAAAGGGTGTTGACTTCACCCAAATAAGCCCGATCTCCTTCCAGGTGATCAGTGCATCCCAGTTCCAGAAACTCCAGGATGCTTTCACGGGCAGACACTTGATCAATTTGCAAATCTCTGCAGCAAAGGTGCAAGGACCCAAGGCTCTGCTCAACTTTACTCGAAAGGAAAGAAAAGAGTTGCCTTCTTCTCAGGGGAAAGGTCCTTTCTCAAGGGAAAGGTCCACTAACAATCCCGTGCATTCCTTGGTTGGGCTGAGACTCAGGCTCTAAACGTACAATTTCCAGGGGCCTAACACTGCGCTTGGCTTCTTCTCTTTTCAGGACAGAGTGCTGAGAGTAAACACAAGACTGAAAACAAAATGGAAATGTGCTCCTGATCTAAGAGCATGTGGTTCTGCTGTCTGGGTCCTGCCTTAAACCTAGCACCCTCCGTTTTGGCCCCCTGTAGAGAGAGGAAGACAGAACATGAAAGGTAGCTGATTTTAATCTAACCCAGCAAGATCGATGAGGAGAAGCAGGGACAAACCCTTTATCTTTGCTCTTCACTCCACATACAATCTACCAACAAATTTTTTTTCCATACAAACTCAACATCTTTCATTATTTTCCCCATCCTTCCTTCTCCTCTGATCCTCCCCAGTCTCAATGCCCATGTTGTTCTTCTATGTAATCATACCCAGTAGGTAAATTCACCAATAGCATTCTCAATCACCTCTCTTCCATAATCACCTCTGTAAGACATTAGAGTCTTTAAGGTGACCTCAAGTGTTGGACCAACAACCTCGCAGAGATCCTCAGCATGCACCCTCAACTACCTTTAGGAGACTGTTAGGCCATCCCCTGCCTCAGGCTCCAGCATACGCTCCTGATGACTCACTATGTCTCTAGTGTACAGAGGGTTACCAAGAGAAAGAGTTGTGGGCAGGGAAGATATGCAGACCATCAGTCGTGGCTCCCAAGATTTCGTTGTGTGACTCTGTACGCTCAGTGGTCCAACACGGAGACAACGGGAAGGCCAAATCCTCACCATGGCCTTCAGTTTCATCTTCTGCCCTCCCAAGAAGGCAATGATAAACAATGGAACATAGAGGCCCCATGGGAGCTCCTCGAGAGCATGGATAGCTGCAAGCTCCTCACTCGGCAGACCCCATGCAGCAAACTCTAGCAGTGTGGCTGGCGCCTTTTGGTCCATCTTCACGAACCTGCTTTAGGGTGAGGAACATTAACAAATCCTGAGAAGATTTCCACAGTCTCTTGACTGCCACCAAGGATAGCAATGAATGAAATACGCATTGAACAAATCTAGGGTGAATCCAACAGCCACTTCAAGAGAACTATACTAGAATAGAAATAG
>JAPYYA010001979.1:0-14533 GCA_028533165.1 Leontopithecus rosalia | reverse complement strand
ACCCACCTTCTGAAGTCTGATTCCGTCATTTCTTCACTCTCATTCTCCGTCCAGCTTTGATCCCTTGCTGGTAAGGAGTTTTGGTCTTTTGTAGGTGGTGAGGTGTTCTGGTTTTGGGTGTTTTCCTCCTTTTTGCGCTGGTTTCTTCCCATCTTTGTGGATTTATCCACCTGTCATCTGAGTAGTTGCTGATTTTTTAATTGGGTCTCTGAGTAGAGGCCCAGATTGTTAATGATGAAGTATTTCTGTTTCTTAGTTTTCCTTCTAACAGTCTAGCCCCTCTGCTGTATGACTGCTGAGGTGCACTCCGGGCCCTGCTTGCCTGGGGTACACCTGTAGCAGGTGCAGAACAGTGAGGGATGCTACCAGTTTCTTCTGCTATCTTTGTCCCAGAATGATGCCCGCCAAATGTCAGTCCTTTTTGAGGTGATTCTTTGGTTATATGGGGGTCTGGGAGCTGCTTGAGGAGATGGTCTGTACTTTATAGGAGCTCAAGTGCTGATCTGTGAGCTCTGTTGTTCATTCAGTGTTGCTAGGCAAGTACGTTTAAGTCTGTTGCAGCAGAACTCATGAAACCCCTTTTTTTCCTCAGATGCTCTGTCTTGGAGAGTTAGGGCTTTATTTGTGAGTATCCATTGTGCCGTCCTGCCCAGCTAGGAGGCAGTCTGGTCACTATTTGCCTCCGAGGCTCTGCCCTGCTGGCGTGAGGTCCACCCTTTTGCTGTGGGCTCTGTCCTGCTGTTTTGGGCTCCGCCCTGCTGATGTAGGCTCCGCCCTGCTGTTGTGGGCTCTGCCCTGTTGGCGGAGTCTCTCTGTTATGGCAGGTTGCCTTGGCAATGGCTGACTCTGTCAGCATTGGGCGAGTACCTCAGTAGGGCAGAAGCTCTGAGCAATGGCAGATGCCCCTCCCCCACCGAGCTGCACCGCCATGAGTTCAGCTGTGCCCGCAGTGTAACTCTCAACCCCACGCATGCCGAATTGCCATATTGCTTGTCCCTGTGGGCGTGGGGCCCGTCGAGCCTGATCACTTGGTTCCCTGCCTCCAAGCCTTTTTCCTTTTTTTTTTTTTTTTTTTTAAGTTGTAGGGTTGACTCTCTCCCAGGTGTCTCAGCCGCCAGCCGAAAGGGCACCAGGATCTGTGTGATTTCCCATGCAGCGACCCACTGCTGCGCTGGTTCACATTTCACCTCCCAGAAATCTCTTGGTCTGGCTCACCATCCAAATCCCGTTCAATCAGATGAACATGGCAATCTGCCCTCCCAAGTCTCAAATTGCCGGTTTAACAGGGCGCCCAGACCCGTGTGTTTTGTGCGCTGTGCCGCTGCGCTGCGGTGCTGGCTGCCTGGCCGCACCAGCGGGTACCGCTGTGCTTGCATCCTGTGTCCCTCTTACACCTGGGCTTTTCCCTGCTCTGTGGGCTATAAAAATCCATCTGGAAATGTGGTGTGAATGCACCCTCTGCATCTTGACTGAGAGCTGCAATCATGAGTTGCTTCTAGATTGCCTTCTTCCCCCATCCTCTATTGGTATTCTTATGAGAACTACATTAAGTCATATATTTTATTTTATTTTATACTTTTAGGTAAGGAATACATACATCTTTACAATACTAGCTCTTTCTATCCAAGCTATCTATTCATAGCTATTTACTAAATATTTGTGGCAAATAATATTTATCTCACCAATATTCATGTTTTTCCCCTTCCTCATGAGCATGGAGAAGACTGTTGTTTTTCAGTTGATTCTCCTGTGATTGCCAGCTGGATGTGAGACAATGTTACTGGTCTGTTCCCTTTGGGATAGTATTACTCTTATTTCTGCTTCTTAATTTATTAGATTCCAGAAATTCTTCAGTAATTATAAAAGAATGGAGAGGATAAGGAGCATTCTTGATTTCATCTCATATTTATTAAAACTATTATGGCATTTTACCCCATTATGTGTGTTCTTTTTAGAGAAATATATATTCTTCACCATAATTTTATGCTATGTTTTTTCAAGAATGGGCATTGAGGCCAGGCGTGGTGGCTCACACTTACAATCCCAGCACTTTGGGGTGTTGAGGTGGGCAGATCACCTGAGGTCAGGAGTTCAAGACCAACCTGGCCAACATGGTAAAACCCCGTCTCTACTAAAACTACAAAAATTAGCTGGGCATAGTGGTGGCACCTGTAATCCAGCTACTCAGGAGGCTGAGGCAGGAGAATCACTTGAATTCAGGAGGTAGAGGTTGCAATGAGCCAAGATCACACCACTGCATTCCAGCCTGGGTGACAGAGTGAGACTCTGTCTAAAAATAAAAAGGGCACTGACTTTGAGAAAATCATGTATATTGTTTTTCCTTGACCTATATTTAAATAAACCATATTCACTGATTCTCCAACATTAAGCCATTCTCCTATTGTCTACTTGGTCATGGTAGCTTCATTCTTGAAATATAATATTGTCTTATTAGTTAAAAAAAAATACATCTATATTTAAGAAATTTATGCATCTATATTTGAGATAAAATTTGTAGCTTTAGTTTTGGTTTGCATATGTTAAGTTTTACTATCAATATCAGTTTTAATGTTATTGAATTTTGAAATTTTCCACCTGTAATCTAGTTTGGAGTCAACATTGTTCCCTCCTTGTGGTCCAAAGATAGTGAGTAGCTGGACTAGTATCACTGCTGATATGAGTTGGCATAAATAATGGCTAACAACTTATTCCCTTTTCTATATAAGAATTTGACCTTTAGTAAAATGTCTAGATCTGATTATCTGCAGACATGATAAAGGTATAATGTCAACCAGTTCTAAGATAATACAGGTTATGGTAAAAATTAACCCTAAATAGTAAAAATACATCCTGACTAGGAGAATTACAAGCACCCAGAAAAAGTATATAAATAGGCTTCTATAAATATAGTGACTTGAAACTGGGCATCTCTTTTGTGGATACCCTAAAAGCTATGCCAGTGCAAATATTACTAGGGTTATTAGCGCCTGTGCTTCCTGAGGCTTTCAAGCCAGGGGCTCACCCAACTTAATCAATAAGTATCTTAATTCTTTGCACCTAAGATGTTACTGAGAACCAAAAATATTTTCACCAGATGAATTTATGGACTATTACGAGGAATATCCCAGAAGAGAAATACCTGTCACTGCACTGATAGCATGCTATGCTTCCTAACTGATTATGCTGCTGAGAGTGTCCTATGGTAACTATGAGTCTGAACACCTAATTGAGTTTAAAACCCTTTGGTGAATGTTGAAGCCCTATCATGAGCACAGTACTCATCATCAGGATGTTAACATAGGTCATTATTAGAATCACTGTGGACCCCATGGACGATTCTATTCATATAAGTATAGCACTTCCACACTTCAGAACATGTTACTTCTTGCTGCTTCCTTCCAGGGTCAGCATGAGATAAAGGGTGATTATTGGGTTGGTGGATATCTCATTTTGACTTCACTTCACATGTCTGCTTCTTTCTCTTAGTCCTACCTGGAGTATTTGTTCTAGCTGTCTTGAGAAATGCCCATCACTCACACTGACAGGACACTAACCATAGTTACTTTATTTGATAAGCTCAATGTCTGAATTACTTCTAGTTCTATTTTTATTGTCTGATATTACTCTTGGTTATCAGTCACTTGGTCCTATTTGTAGATATTACAGTGAACCCTGAGTTTGTCTTCAGAGAATCAATATGTCAGTATGTTCAGCTCTCTTATTCTTTAATTCTCTATTTTAAAGTTTAACTTCCTTTTAATTCTAGTAAACAACCTTCTCCACCAGTTCTAATCAGTAATTTACATCTGTTTCCATGGCTCCATCTCCATCCCGATTCATTCTGTTCACCTGCTCCAGTCACCTGCTCTGTTCACCTTCTTTGACCTAGGTCACCCCTAGCTACCTGCTCTGACCTGCCTGTAACCGTCCTTCCTGCCAAAACACCCACCCTACCACTCCAGCCTAGACCCCTGCTCTCTTTAAAATAGCCAATCGGGATTAATCTAGTTAGTCTAACCCTAGCCAATAGGGGAATGACACAGCAGTAGGGACAATGCCTGTCAGGCATAAGTACCCCTTCCCCCATTGTCCAAGTGTGCGGCTGCCATTGCTCCATCCATGTGCCGCACCCTTCTATAGAAGTAAACTGCCTTGCTGAGAGGATTTATCTTCAAATGCTATTTCTTTTGCGACATCAAAATTTTACTTCCAACACAGACATGCTTGGTGATTTTGTGTGAATGTCCAAGTTTTCGATTTAAATAACTATGTTTTTGTATTTCTAGAAACTCTACTGACTATTCTTAAAAACTGCCTCTATGTTGTCTTTTTCTTTCATTATAGTGCCTACTTCTTCTTTTACATGTATAAGCACTTAAAAAATTAGTATTTTCAAATTAAATAATTTATATTACCTCACTGACATGTTTAGATTGTCTTTTATCTCAAGTCTTCTAAGTACTATACTTGGACATGTTTTATTTGTTTACTCTCACTGATGATTTCCTTATGTGGTTTATTAATTATGACATGTTAAGTTATGCCTAAAAAGCAAGTAATCTGAAAGTTTAAATGTTTTTAAACTCCTATCTATTGGAATATGAGTGTAAATCATTCTATTGGTAGTGCCCTCCCCATGAAGACTGAGGTGGACATTCTTTATAAACACATGCTTCCAGAATCAATCACCTTGGAAGAAGGAGAACCACAAAGAATAGCACACAAACTATTAAGAGCTTCCACGCAGAAAAGACACAAAGCATTTCCCAGCTACTTTATAGGCTAAAGCAAGTCTCATTTCATTCAAGAGGATGAAGAAATGCATTAACACTGAGTGCCTAAAAAGGGGAAAACCCCAGACATGTTGATGAGCAGCTTACGGAACTACCATCCACAGTGTCTAAATTTTTATTGTGAGCCGACTTTGTTGAGAACTATTTTTATCATGGGCACTATTTGTGCTCTGTATATTTAAGGTGTTGTCACATAAAATATTTGAATTAATTTCTGCCTGATGCCCCAAGGATCTTAGAATTTCACAAATATAACCAGTTTTTATGTTAACTTTTTAGCTTTGGGTCGTCTACCTCATATTGTCTGTCTGCCCAAGGGTTGCTCAGGTTTACAGTTTCAGTATTTCACTGGATTGTTTTACACAGGTAAGCTACCTTATTATT
Organism: Leontopithecus rosalia; assembly: GCA_028533165.1. Lineage (NCBI taxonomy): Eukaryota > Metazoa > Chordata > Mammalia > Primates > Cebidae > Leontopithecus > Leontopithecus rosalia. The sequence goes on along the minus strand of JAPYYA010001979.1, from coordinate 9,356 downwards.
CATTTAGAAATTTTAGACCCAGCACACAAAACATGCAGTCATGTCAGTTTCCACCTTCCACCTTGCATATCCTGTGTGCATGTTCAAACCCATGCCTCTAGCTTTAAAATTCATATCCTATCTGATGTCCTTGTAAGTCACCACAGCATTACTTTGCATACTTAACATACTTCAAAAGGATATTCTCTTTATTAATGTCACTTGAAATTTCCTAGCTATGCATTTACAAATTTGGTCAAAATTTATTGTTTTGTTATTTTATCTGCTATGTTGCCAGAAATGCAAATACTGTGCACATGTTTCATTATAAATCTCCTCTACAACCCAACCCTTGTTAAATATCAGAAAGATAGGAATTACATCAATTTATTAACTCTATCTCCATCTTATATCCCAGAGCTTGATAAATGTTTAACAATGAACAAATAAATATTACCACCCTAGGGTACTCGAGTGCTTAATGAAAGCAGACATCAATTCTTTTTCTTCTTGTAAAAGCATGCCTTTCATCCCATCAAGAAATGAAATCTGTTTTCCTCTCCTTCAATCTGGGCTGATTGTAAGACTTGCCTTGTTCAATAGAAAACAGTGGAATTGACATTCTGGGACTTCCAAGCCTATGTCTTAAAATAATTATAACTTCCACGTTTTTGTCCTGGAGCTTGGCCATTTAAATATAAGGAAATCCAGACTGGAGTACTAAGTGAATGAGACCATATGGAAAGAAGTCATGTAGAATGAGAGGTCACCCTAAATGTTCCAGTCCCATCCAAACTTTCTGCATAATAGACTTCAACATGACCACCCATCAGAACAACCACCCAACTGAGCCCCAGCCAACCAATGCAATTGTGAGAAATAATACATTGTTAATGTTGAGGCAACCAAATTTTTGGGTGATTTGTTACATAATAATAGATAATGATCAGTAACTGGATATGCCACTGGAAAAAACAATTGGACAATTATTTTAAAATTTACATCATAATTTCTAAGAAAAAAAATCTTAGAAAGTAGAATGACAGTCTTTAAGCTGACATGACTAAAAGAAAAAATTATTTAAACAATTATGAATGTTTTAAAAATTGATTCTAAAACTCATATGCATTGGTATTTGGAGACTGGTTCCTTTTTGGGTTAAAAGGTGTATAGGTAGTCATCTTGACTTGTTCAACCAGTTTCTGAAAATATTTACTGAATTCAATGTGCACTTTATCACATTTACACCACATCTCAGTTTTATACAGTTAAATTTCTTAAGTCGAAAAAAATAATCTATAGATTTCTGGCTGAGGAATCCCACCAAGTGCTTTCCCATATTTGAATGAATTCAGTTTTTTACCCATGGGTCTTTAAATCTGGCATTTTAAAATGACACCACTGGTGCTAATGCCAAATAAAGCCTTCAGCAATAATCATCAAAGATTGCAACTTTTCATGCTTTTGACATTTTATAAATTCTATCTAACTGGAGGTTATAGAAAAAAAGTGGAACAAATTCTAAAGTGCTGATTTTATTACAAACATAACACATTTCATATTATATCACAATAATTTTTGTTTTATGTTTGTCCAGATGTAACTGGGATGGGGCAGGGTTCAGCTCTCTCCCCAATTTGATATGCCCCAGGTTCTTGGGCTCACTTGTCCCAGGAATGGGGAAAAGGCCCTGGCGGCGGTGAGCTTACCTTTAGTATAGATATCACCGACTCAAAAAGTTTAGCAGAAAGTGATTTATTAGGCAAAGAGAGAGAGAGAGAGAGAGAGAGACAGCTCCCATACTGCCGTGGGAGGAGAACCCAAAGGGGATATCCATAGAGGTAGAGAGGGAAAGACAGCCCCCACGTTGTTGTGGGAGGGGATACCAGAGAGGGAAATCCGCATAGGTAAGGTGCAGCGGAGTTTTAACTTTGAAGTTATTCCCGTCCCATTCATGTTCTTGTCCAGTAAGAGGAGTTCTTTCAAACTTCCTCTGGAGTGACTATCTTCCACTCTGATGCTGGATTGGCTGTCTGGTCAGAACAGAGGCCCTTCCTCCCAGAGCTTTTCACAGGTTTTTTAAACAAAGGAGCACATCTAGAATTTTACCTAGCCCAGGTGCGGAAATTAGACAAAAACTCTAGGTTCCCGGATGGGGAGGTGGATGAAGGCATGGCGCTAGAAAGTTCTTGCCTTTGAAACCACGCCCCTCATGGACCCCGGAAGACAGGTTTTTTCCCCTAACACAGCCCCTCACAGATCAAGGCAATAAAGCCATTTCCATGCATTTCAACAGAATTGCCCACAAGATGTGTTAGGTTGCATGGAAGAGAATGAGTTGGGAGGAGGATCATATCAAAAATAGCTTTATTGTTGGTGGCTGCTGTTTCCGCAAAGTTTCTGGAAAATGAAGAACTGAAGTTTTCTCTAAACTCAACATTCGTCATCTGATTTTGTAGAAATAAACTATATTTATCATGCATATCATTTATGCTGATGATTGCTTAAGCATGAAGTAAGAAAGGAGAGCAGAGGGTCACTGCTCATTGCCAACTACAGGCTAATGAAATCCCTGCCTTCTGTGAGTGCTTTTTGCATGAAGTTGTCTTTTGGTCTTAAAATAGCTCTTCTAACACAGCTCTTTGCAGATTATTCTTCCATTAAGTCATCACCAAGGTAATTGTATCCTATTGATGAAAGAATCTATTGATGCTCTATTTCCTTTTTATCAAGTAAAGGTCACTTTAAGAGAAACTGGCTATTAAGTAAATAGCAAATAAATTGAATCCTGTAATAAATGTCTTCATCTATATAAACCACAGAGAGGAAAAAAATGAAACTGCAAATGTAGATTTAAAATTAATTTAAGATAAATGTAAAAATATGGTTGTCTCTTGAGAAAACATTGCATAAATGAAATTCCGATGGCAATGGCTTTCAAAGTGTGGACAATTTTTCATCACTATAGTAAACTTTTACCATAAGTCCAGCAAAACACCGATACTTTTCTGCTAGTTTGAACAGTATATTTATAGAACGCTAAACAACTTAGAAGAATAATGAAGGATTATACAAATTTTCTTTTCTTTATCCATCCAGTGTCATAATAGTTATTAGAAAATTTATTAAGGACTTAACCAACAAATAAACACATACATATACACACAGTAATTCTTGAGACTCAAACTTACTACACTTTCTACTGAATCATGAAAATATCTCTTTCCATAAAACAAAACTATTCCTAAACAGAAACAAACCTAAATTTTGAATCACTATATATTTTGAGTATTCTAAAGCAAGAGTGAACCAAAGAACCAATTATTCCAATTCCCTGTTATAGGCACAGGAACATAAAGATAATAGTACTCTTCATTAAATATTCACAAGCTTCTAATCATACAAGCAAATCTTAGAACCACAGCATATATTTCACACAATGAAGAGCCCTTGGGAGTACCTGTGAGATGGGCCTGAGAGTTGACACTGCCGTGGGGAAAGGGATTGCATGGACAAAGGTGTGTTTCTGAGAAACAGATTAGAAGAGAGGCCTGGATTTCTCTCTTTGAGAAACCAAAGATTAGTTTAGAGCACAAATTATGTGAGAAGAGGGGTTTCTATATGAAGACAATGTTAAATGTACAGCATAATGATAGGAAACTGATTCTACAGAACCCTAGAGAGCCTAGGAATGCCTGATGCCCAAATCACTTTTTCCACAAATGACAATGTGGTCTTCATAACACTGCACTCAACTCAAGAACCAAAAACATCTGGATGTCTGTACATTCTTTTGAAACCACAAATGGATGGTTTCCGGCATGCAGTTATATGTGCCCAATTATAAAAAGGTGTGTGATACCATGTAACATTAACATTGTCATATCTACCAAGACTCTTATCTTTCATGGAGAATGTCACCGGTAGTCAAAGACCCTACAGAACCGCTCAGGGCCCTTAAGCAGCTGCCCAGGGGCAGGCTCTTCTGTTGGGAGCAGTAGCCTATTTTCAATAATATGTGTTTTTAAAGCAAAGGCCTAATCTAAATGGGTTTGCATAGTGGGGAGGGGGCTCTTCTCAGCAATCTTTAGATTTAAGAATTTTCACCCACTGTAAGTAGGAAAGTATGTGTAAACTTGGCATCCAGAGTTGCAGGATTAAAATTAGTTCAAAATTTAAAAAATAAAGACACAAAAATCTGTTATCAGAAGATGGTAAGTGTGGGTGATATATGATGGAATGAGTAGGACTGGAGGTTTTAGGGAGAATGGCAACAATGGCAATGAGGAACAAGGAAAACACCTGCCCCACCTCTAATCCTCCGTGTTCTGCTGGGTTTGGGGTAGGGATGGGAAATAGTGGAGCAGGCAGTGTGCTCAATGGACACTTTGCACTTCCTGTAAAAATGTGTCCAGTCATGTACTCTCAAAGAAAATAGCAACTCAATCTGTTCTATCAGAATACTGGTGGGATGGACAAATGGTGTCTATCCATGGACAGCATCCATTCCTAAATTGCCTTACTGGGGCAGTTTAGTTACAAAGAAGAGCAACCCACTCAGGCCAGCTCAGCTGAAGGGGTCTCTTATAAGGAAGAATATGAAGTTGCAGGGAAATGGGTGGGCTCCAGAGGAACTAAGAACTGGGAACTGAAGCCAAACTAGTCTGTCAAAGACCTGTTTCCCTGCCTCTCCCCACATAAGGCACAGGGACTCACCAGGAAAGGAGGAGAACGGGCGACAAGGTCCTGAACAGGGAGCAGGAAACCACGCATATATAAATGAACTCATGTTTACAACAAGCCCTGTCGTGGGTTATCGTGAAAGGTTCTAGAGCAGAACACAGGAAAGGACACAATTTCATCCTTCAGTCAGGGACGTTCTCCTGGGAGATGTGACTTTTCAACTGAGACTAGAGAAATAGCCAAGGGGAAAGGAGAGGAGGCGCAGGAGACAGTTTTGCACCACAGAGACTGGAACAGAAGAAAGCCACGGCCTTGTGGCATGGCAGGCACCCCACAACTGAGACTCACTGACGTGTGCGGACCCTCTGTGCAAAACCTCCTGGGCTGCGTGCCTAGGTCCATCTTCTCTGAGAAAACATAACAGAAATGCCTCCTCCTGAGTTCCTAGTGCCTTCTTCAAATGTGAAGTATCACAAATTTATTGTCTCCAATCTGAGGATTATCTTTGTTTTTCTAGTTAGGTGTTTTTAATGTTGTTTTTACTTATGAAATCTGTAATTCTATCACCTATTCAAAATAATAAAATGTTCATTTTAAGTAAACAAAGTGTAGCAATGAACCAAATTCAGTGAGAGGTAGGTAGTGGTTCTTAGCCCTGTCTGCACATTAGAATTACCTGGGGAGGTTTTTTGTTTTTTAAGATATTCTGGGGGTACCTGTTGTGAAAATAAATCTTGGGGCTCACAAATCACTAAGCTGAAGGGAAAAGTCAAGCTGGAAACTGCTGAGGGGAAACCTGCCTCCCATTCTATTAAAAGTCACCCCTAGGCTCACCGAGATAGATGCCTATCTGATTGCCTCCTCTAGAAAGGCTAATCAGAAACTCAAAAGAATGCAACCATCAGTCCCTCTCTTACCCATCTGTGACCCGGAAGCCCCCTCCCTGCTTCCAGCCTTCCAGTCTTTGCTTCAAGTTGTCTTGCCTTTCCAGATCAAACCAATGTACTTCTTAAAAATGTTGATGGATGGCTCACGTCTCCCCAAAATGTATAAAACTAAGCTTTGCCCCCACCACTTTGGGCACATGTCAAGAGGACTTCCTGAGGCTGTGCCACGGGTTCATCCTCAACCTTGGCAAAATAAACCTTCTAAATTAACTGAGATCTGTCTCAGAATCTCTCGGTTCACATTTTCGTAACCACAGGGGGATTCTGAGTAGAGATGCCCTTGACCTTTGACAAATCTCCTACTGGTACCAGCGTGAGATAACTTCGTGGCTCAAACCAAAAGGACAATTTGCTGAGGTTTGACTACATCACCTTCAGAGAATCCATGATCTCCCAAAATTTGAGCTCTAAAGTTTATTTTGCTGTACAACTCCTCTTTTTTTTTTGAGTTTTGCTCACTTTCAACACAAGGAAGACAAGTTTTTCCTGCCTCTGTGATGACGGAAGGCAAGGAACTCCTTTATGAAGTTTGAGCTCTCTTCCAACAGGGAAGGTGAGTTTTCCTGCTTGTATGACTGCAGAGGGCAGTCTACAGCCTGAAACCCATCACTAGCTAAGAAACCGGTTTGGGATTCTGTCCTGCAGATTCTCTTTAAATGACTAAAGGTAGCATTTAACAACCAGCTCTGCTTATGCTTAGAGTGCTCAGAAATTGTATAATTTGTGTGATCGTTGTTGACTTAGCAGCATTTTGTCCTAGCTGAAATATAGTAGTAAGATTTTTTAAAGTTTTTTTAAAAAAGAAGTTCAATGGTTAAAAGTCATCTTAACTAAAAAACTAATATCCAAGATGTATGTGTGTGTGAGCGCACGTGCATGTTTGTTTCTGAAAGGCCTTCATATTTTTGTTAAAAGGTAGCTTATTTACTAAAGATTTGACTCTCCTAGAACCTTGTTCTGTTGAGCAAAAGCTTTTTTTTTCAGTTTACTGAATTGTTTTCATCTGATTTTTAACTAAAATGGTGCAACAGAGGGTACTCTTGGGTGTTTAAAAGTGTAGTTTAATCTTATGTTTAATTTGGCTCAAAGAAAAATGAAAGCGTCTCCCTCTAGCATCACCAGGCTTTTCCTCTCTGTACCTTATGAAGTAAATTTTGCTATTTGATTTTCATCTGAATAGTTTCCTTTAATGTGCAAATTTAAGACTATGTAGCTGACAACTGCCTAGGGTTGTGAAACAGGCTATCAAGAATCTGAAAGGCTAAGCTACGGGGAAAAAGTGGGGGGGAATATTTATGAATCTATAAAATGTACTTCCATTGGCATGGCTAATACATCTTTATATGTGTTTCTGTTGTATACAAAATGTTTCACTACTAAAAATATATTAAAAAGCTCTAAATAACTGGTTTGAAGAAAAATAAAAGCACTTAAATCAGATACTAAAAAAGACTAGCCAAATGCTTTTTCAAGTTTATGTAACAAGTAAAATCTTTAATAAAAACTCCAACTTTAAAATGATTGGTAAGAAAAGTCTAGAGGCTGGGTGAGGTGGCTCAGGCCTATAATCCCAGCACTTTGGGAGGCCGAGGAAGGTGGATCACCCAAAATTAGGAGTTCGAGATCAACCTGACCAACATGGTGAAACCCTATCTCTGCTAAAAATACAAAAATCAGCCACGAGTGGTGGTGCATGCCTGTAATTCCAGCTACTTGGGAGGCTGAGGCAGGAGAAGCGCTTGAACCCAGGAGGTGAGCCGAGATAGTGCCACTGCACTCCAGCCGGGACAAGTGAAACTTCGTCTCAAAAAAAAAAAAATTAGAAATGTCTTAAGAATTACCAGCATATATTTGTTTTGTTTTGCATTTATTGATCAATTTCATATTTATCCCTACCAAATATTATAAGGTGTCCAAATTTGTCATAGGAGTTTCAAAACTATAAACTCAACCCAGGAGAGACAGGGGAAGATGGTGCTATAGAAGCAACTCAGGATTGCAGCTCTCAGTCAAGATGCAGAGGGTGAGTTCACGCCGCATTTCCAGATGGATCTTTGTTGCCCACAGAAAGGGGAAATTCCCAGGTGTAGGAGAGACATGGGACACCAGCACAGCTGTCTCCGCTAGCGCGGCCGTTTCAACCGGCGCCGCAGCGCAGCGGCACACCGCACAAAACGCACTGGTCTGGGTGCCCTGTTAAACCAGCAATTTGAGATTTGGGAGGGCAGATTAGCATATTCATCTGATTAAACAGGATTTGAACAGTGAGCCAGGCCAGGAGATTCCCGGGAGGTGAACTGTGAGCCAGCGCAGCGGGTCACTGCATGGGAAATCACACAGATCCCGGTGCCCTTTCAGTTGGCGACTGAAACACCTGGGAGACAGTCAATGATTCAACTTAAAAAAAAAAAAAGCAAAAAGGCTCTGAGGCAGGGAGCCAAGTGATCAGGCTCAACCAGTCCCACACCCACAGGGACAAACAAAACAGCAATTCGAAATGCTCAGGGTTGAGAGTTTCACTACGGGCACAGCTGAACCCAAGACTGTGCAGCTCAGTGGGGGAGGGGCGTCCACCATTACTGAGACCTTCCACCCCTACTGAGGTACTCACCCATTGCTGATGCAGCCTGCCATTGCCAAGGGAACCCGCCATAACAGAGAGACTCCGCCAACAGGGCAGAGCCCAAGTCAATAGGGCGGAGCACAAAACAGCAGGACGGAGCCCATGGCAGCAGGGCGGAGCCCACGGGAGCAGGGCGGAGCCTCGGAGGCAAATAGTGACTAGACTGCCTCCTAGCTGGGCAAGACAGTGTAACAGATATTCATAAATCAAGCCCTAAGTCCCCGAGATAGAGCATCTGAGGGAAAAAAGGGGTTTCATGAGTTCTGCTGCAGCAGACTTAAACATACTTGCCTAGCAGCCTTGAATGAACAACAGAGCTCACAGCTCAGCACTTGAGTCCTATAAAGTACAGACTGTCTCCTCAAGCAGCTCCCTGAACCCCATACACCTCAAAAAGGACTGATCAGACTGGCATTTTATGGGCACCATTCTGGGACAAATATAGAAGAAGAAACTGGTAGCATCCCTCACTGTTCTGCAGCTGCTACAGGTGTACCCCAGGCAAGCAGGGCCTGGAGTGGACCTCAGCAGTCATACAGCAGAGGGGCTAGACCGTTAGAAGAAAAACTAAGAAACAGAAATACTTCATCATCAACAATCTGGGCCTCTACTCAGAGAACCAATTGAAAAATCGCAACTACTCAGATGACAGGTGGATAAATCCACAAAGATGGGAAGAAATCAGTGCAAAAAGGAGGAAAACACCCGAAACCAGAACACCTCACCACCTACAAAGAACCAAAGCTCCTCACTAGCAAGGGAACAAAGCTGGATGGAGAATGAGAGTGATGAAATGACAGAATCAGACTTCAGAAGGTGGGTAATGAGAAACTTCTGTGAGCTAAACGAACACGTTCTAAATCAATGCAAAGAAACTAAGAACCTTGAAAAAAGATTTGAGGAAATGATAACAAGATGGGCAACTTAGAGAGGAATATGAATGAATTGAAGGAGCCGGAAAACACAACACGAGAACTTCGCAAAGCATGCACAAGCTTCAACAGCCGAATTGACCAAGCAGAAGAAAGGATATCAGAAGTTGAAGATCAACTCAATGAAATAAACTGAGAAGCCAAGATTAGAGAAAAAAGCATAAAAAGGAATGAACAAAGTCTCCAAGAAAT
>JAPYYA010001978.1:0-14533 GCA_028533165.1 Leontopithecus rosalia | reverse complement strand
TTATTCTCTTTGTAGCAATTGTGAACGGCAGTTCATTCTTGATTTGGCTCTCTTTCAGTCTGTTATTGGTGTATAGGAATGCTTGTGATTTTTGCACATTGATTTTATATCCTGAGACTTTGCTGAAATTTCTTATCAGTTTCAGGAGTTTTTGGACTGAGATGATAGGGTCTTCTAGATATACTATCATGTCATCTGCAATTAGAGACAATTTGGCTTCCTCCTTTCCTATTTGAATACCCTTTATTTCTTTTTCTTGCCTGATTGCTCTGGCTAGAACTTCCAGTACTATATTGAATAGGAGTGGTGAGAGGGGGCATCCTTGTCTAGTGCCAGATTTCAAAGGCAATGCTTCCAGTTTTTGCCCATTCAGTATGATATTGGCTGTTGGTTTGTCGTAAATAGCTTTTATTACTTTGAGATACGTTTCGTCAATATCGAGTTTATTGAGGGTTTTTAACATAAAGGGCTGTTGAATTTTACCCTGACAATATTAATGACTTCCACTTGCTCAACAAATATTTGAGCTATATGTCCTGGGCACTGTACTATGCCCAGATTAAAACAGTGGGAAAAGGTGTTTACTCTTTAGTCAAGGAGAGAGATAAATAAGCAGACAATTCTAATAAACATACTGTATTGTACTAGGAAGCACAGTATAACTGGTTAGGGAAAATTCCTAGAGAAAGTGATGTCTACATTGAGATCTAAAGTCAATCTTATGAGTGGTGCAACTGAACAGAAACAAAGAGCGCTTTCCAGACAAAGGGATGAGCACATCCAAAATTCCAAAACTGAGGAGAGGAGAGGAGAGGAGAGGAGAGAAGGGTACATTTGAAGAACAAGTACCTCAGTAGTGCTGGAATTTTGGGGGCAAAATTTAGTGAACAGCTAGAAACAAACCTAGAGGGGAAAAACAAAGGACATTTTAAGGAATTTGAGGGTTATTAATATCTAGGGTTTATTCTGAGACAACTGGGAACCACTGAGGTTTTAAAGCAAGAGAGAAACATGATCAGATTTACATTTTAGTAATAAACACCTGGAATCAGTGTTTTGGATTGGATTAGAGGAGAGGAAAACATATCAACATTTGCAGATTGCAAGCCATCGTAGGAGTATAGGTAAGACCTAGTGTATTGTTGCCTAAACATTTTGATCATGCACTCATATCACTAAAATAATTTTGAGCAATGTGCCCTTATTTTATGCACAGTTATATATGTGTAAACTGTAAATGTGCACTATTGTATTAATAAAACTAACAAAAATAAATAAATGAATTGAAATAAAATATATAGAAACAAAATTTAATATTTTATTCTTACATCCCAACAGAATTGCCTTATACACATTCCTGAATGTACATGCCACACTCTGAAGACCACTGGCCTGAACCAAGAAGGTGGTGTTGAAAATAGAGGAATGTTAATAAATTGGAGAGACAGATAAGATACATAAGCAACAAGATTTGATGGATTAAGATAGAGGGAAAAGAAGTGAAATAAGAAACACCAGAAACATTTAGGTTTTCAAGTTTGGGTAACTGGTGCTATATATTGAGTTATGGCACACTAGAGAAAAAATTAGGTTTGGCTAAAAAAAAAGCACATTTTGGTACATATTGAAGCACATAGGTGCATATAGAGTACCTTTTTGTATATATTGTGAGAGAGAAAAGCACAGTAAACACAAGAAGATATGATGATTCATATTGCCAACTTGATTGGATTAAAGAATGCAAAGTATTGTTCCTGGGTGTGTCTGTGAGCGTGCTGGGAAAGGGGATGAACACTTGAGTCAGTGGGGTGGGAAAGGCCGACCTACCCTTAATCTGGATGGGCAACAGGTCCTCTACTGCCAGTGCAACTAGAAAAAGCAGGCAGAAGAAGGTGGAATGAGCAGAGTTGCTGAGCCTTCTGGCCTTCATCTTTCTCCTATCCTGGATGCTTCCTGCCCTCAAATATCAGACTCCGAGTTCTTCAGCTTTTGGACTCTTGGATTTACACCAGTGGTTTGCCAGGGGTTCTCAGGCCCTCAGCCCAACTGAAGGCTGCACTGTCAGCTTCCCTACTTTTGAGGTTTGGGGGCATGGACTGATCCATGACTGGCTTCCTTGTTTCTCAATTTACAGATGGCCTATTGTGGAACTTCACCTTGCAATTGTGTGAATCAATTCCCCTTAATAAATTCATTTTCATATTTACATGTATCCTAGCAGTTCTGTCCATCTGGAGAATCCTGACTAATATAGTAGGTATGGAGAGAGTTTATTGGGCACTGACATATGGAGAGACAGAAAAGTCACCTTACCTTTTCAGGTAAACTCTCGAGTCACAGAATTTTTTTAGTTGTGATTAAAACTGGGAATTCTCCAGCTGGTCGCGGTGGCTCAAGCCTGTAATCCCAGCACTTTGGGAGGCCAAGATGGGTGGATCATGAGGTCAAGAGATCGAGACCATCCTGGTCAACATGGTGAAACCAGGTCTCTACTAAAAATACAAAAAATTAGCTGGGCATGGTGGCACACGCCTGTAGTCCCAGCTACTCAGGAGGCTGAGGCAGGAGAATTGCCTGAACCCAGGAGGCGGAGGTTGTGGTGAGCCAAGATCGCACCATTGCACTCCAGCATGGGTAACAAGGGCGAAACTCCGTCTCAAAAAAAAAAAAACTGGGAATTCTCTTCCTGCCAAATACACAAGAATCTCCTTTCTATTTGTGGCTGCACAATTAGGGAACTCTAGAGACAGAAAACATTAGGCTATCCTTCATTGAGGTATCAATTTCCCTTAAGAATCTTGGCCTTCCATAAGAATGATAAAGTGGAATTTGGGGACACTGGAGAAAGGATGGAAGTGGGGAAGGGATAAAAGACTACACACACTGGGCCGAATACTACGCAGCCATAAAAAAAAAATGATGAGTTCGCGTCCTTTGAAGGGACTTGGATGAATGTGGAAACCATCATTCTCAACAAACTGACACAAGAACAGAACGCCAAACACTGTATGTTCTCACTCATAGGTGGGTGTTGAACAACGAGAACACATGGACTCAGGGAGAGGAACATCACACACTGGGTGCAGTTGTGAGGGTAGGGGAGAGACAGTGGGAGATGGGGAGGGAGCGTAGGGTGGGGAGGGACAACATGGGGAGAAATGCCAAATACAGTATGCACCTGAAGTAAAATAAATAAATTTTTTTAAAAAGACTACACACATTGGATACGGTGTACACTGCTAGGGTGATGGGTGCACCAAAATCTTAGAAATTACTACTAAAGATCTCATCATGTAACCAAACACCACCTCTTCCCCCAAAAACCTATTGAAACTTAAAAAATTAATTAAAAAAAGAATCTTGGCCTTCAGGTCTGGTATTCTATTAATCCACTACATCAGGGTTCAGTAATGGGTACCATTAGTTAAAATACCTGAAATGTAATGTGTTCCTAAAGCCTAAAATGAAGATAGGCTTTCTGTGACCTCTAAATTCCTGTGCTTCAAGGCAACTCATTTAGAAGCCAGAACATCTATTCTAATATAAAATTTTGGAAGCTCTAACAACCTAAAAATATCTACTATTTACTGATTACATCTAATGTCTTACAGAGAGCTAATGCAGAAGTCATCTGAAAGCTCCCAACGTCAGTCACTGAGGTCCACTGTGGACCCCAAGAATTACTTTGTGGAGAAGACAGAAAAAGTGTAAAGAAAGGACCAAAGCCATGTATATACTTTCAACCTTACCTTTAAGATGTTTAACTAATATCTTCCAAATTCTCTCTCAAATGAGAAGAGTAGTGACTATAGATTAATGTCAGATGTGTTACTATGTTTTTTGTTTATTTGTTTGTTTTTGTTTTTTGAGACAGAGTCATGTTCTATCACCCAGGCTGAAGTGCAGTGGCATGATTTCAGCTCACTGCAAACTCTGCCTCCAGATTCAAGCAATTCTCATGCATCAGCCTCCGGAGTAGCTCAGATTACACGTGCACATTATCATGCCCAGCTAATTTTTGTATTTTTAGTAGAGACAGGGTTTCACCATGTTGGCCAGGCTAGTCTCAAAATCCTGACTTCAAGTAATCCACCTACATCATCTTCCCAATGTGCTGGGATTATAGGTATGAACCACCCTGCCCACCTATATTATCATGTTTTATCTTATGCTAAAAAAGTATCAAGATCTATCATTGTTAAAAGACAAGTTGTTATTTCACCAGATGATGTCGATTTTCTGGTACAGATACATTCTCATTTGAAGCTTACAATAGCCACATTCAGGCAACTGTGGAAATACTACTTGTAAAGCAGAGAAATCTCTTGACAATCACATAGAGAGCATATGGCAAGACCAGGATTAAAACAGGTTCAGCTAAATTTCAGCACTGGTGATCCTCACCATTACACATGGAGTCTCATTGGCTCACCCAGCAACACTGAGTGAGTGTTGCTCTCTTATATGTTTTAAGGAAGGGGAGGGAAAAATGCTGCTATTGCAAAATTTAAAAGTTCAGAGGCAGTGGTTTTCAATAAGTCACCTAGACCATGAGTACAGGCAGTAAAAATAAACCTAAGTTTCCTACCACCCAGTTCAGAACTTTTGCGCTATAGCACATATGCAACCACATGCACATGTGCACACACACACCAAATAACAAGAACTCAGCTTTACAACTGCAGACTGCTGATTATGCCAGGAAAGAAATGTACCACCTTACACTGAAAAAGCTGTGAAAGCAGAAAAATCAATCTACCATTTTAATGAAAAATGTGAGAAACTGAGAAGATGAGGTATGGTGCTATCACTCTGGGCAGATCTGGCTGTTTTGCTATTAATCATTTCTCCATGGTGTAGTCAGCACAACTAAGTCTATTCAGTATATTATTGGGCTCACTGTAGAGACACTCTAACCAACTGGGATGAGATTATCAAACCATCATTGTATTCTAAGGACCAGGAACTGTGCACAAAATTGCAGTTTTCAAGTAAAAAATATTAACTCTAGGAAAAAATATCATTTTCCCCAAGCCTGGGATATTGAAATTTTCTGACATGACAACTTACATTCTAGCAATTACAAATCTTGGATTTAAGATAAAATCTTATACCAAATCTGGAATCAATCTTCAATCACTTCCTGTTTAAAGAAAGTACCAATAAGATAATACCTTATAACCTCTCATTATAAGGTATTACCAGGTTAATACCTTATAGTGAGAGTCTTAAATCTGCTTATAGATCAAATTATTTTTCTTTATCTTTGCCTTCTGCTCCCAAAATAATTTAGAGACCTCAGAGACTGCCTCAGAGGCAATCACACTATCCTTCCTAGTGTTTGACACTTAGGGAATCATTCTGCTGAGTTACCTAATCATTCTAGGTAACTGAGTTACCTAGAGAATTGGTAGTGTTTTCTAACAAGTTTCTTAGATCTACCCATATGATCTTTTTGTATTAGGGTTCTCTAGAGGGACAGAACCAATAGTATATGAATACACACACACACACACATACACACAGTGGGATGAGATTATATATAGAGAGATAGATACACACACACATATAAATATAGTAGCAGCAATATCACATCATGATTCATGATGTGAGATATATATATAATCACAAGGTCCCACATTAGGCCATCTGCAAGCTGAGGAGCAAGGAGAGCCAATCCAAATCTCAAAACGAAAGAACTTGGAGCCTGATTGATGTTCAGGGTACAGGAAGCAACCAGCAAAGGAGAAAGATGTAGGCAAGGAGGCTAGGCCAGTCTTGTCTTTTCACATGTTTCTGCATGCTTTATATTCTAGCCCAGTTGGCAGCTGATTAGATGGTGCCCAGGCAAATTAAGGATGTATCTGCCTTTCCCAGCCCACTGAGGGTCTTGCCCAAATGTTAATCTCCTCTGGCAACACCTTCACAGACACACCCAGGATCAATACTTTGCATCCTTCAATCCAATTAAGTTGACACTCAGAATTAACCATCACACGAATTAAATACTTAAAATACCCAGGATCTTAAAGCAAAAGTCTAAGTACTGGGAGACAACAGTCAATAGAAGCAATAGTGCCATCAAGAACCCATCTCCACTAACCCCTTCTACTAGTCTCACAGCTCCACACTCTTTATATCCAAGTATCCCCCATGGGAATAGATGTCACTGGTGGTGCATCCAATATTGGTGCCCTTCTTGAACAAAGGCTAGCATTGGGTTACCAACTTCAAGAACTGGTCCAAGGTAGAGATGTCAAGTCTCAGCATCAACCCAGCAAGCATACATAAGATCCCTTTTCTCAATGCCATATTCCCTTTTAAGAGAGTCAACTAAAGCAGGGGCTTTCTTCATATTAGTTCAACTATTTTCTATTGCTTAGTGAAGGAAAAATCCAGAACACAAAAACAAAAAGATACATTTGTTGAGGAGTAGAATATTTTCTCTACTTTATTTAGCTAAACCTTAATCTCATTCCAGTTCTAAACATCTTTAGCTTTTTGTGACCTCCTCCCCTTACACTCTGTCCCAAAACTGAGATAATTATAACAATATTCTTTTAAAATTCGCTTTGTATGATACAGATTTGCTACCCGATACTGCAGCAGCCATGGCTTGGGCTTTAGTGGCCTCTGCACATGTGCACTCTGTGTTATCCCACCTGGAGCTCAGTCTCCCTGTGCCCTCTGTTAGTGCCATGCTCTCTCCACCACCTAAAAAGGCAGCTGTTTGTTTTTGTATATAAGGTATTAATCTGATAATACCTTATCTCATTTGTTACTTACCTTCTCAATTGCAGCAGCAAAACCACATCATGATTCACTGAGGCTCTAAGTGACCTCACATTTGGCAATACTATAACAGGATAAAAACCTCACTGACCACAATTTGGGTCCTCTAAATGTCCATTCTTAATATACTGACCACAACATCTGAGACTTCAGTTGTTCTAGGTTCTTCTGGTTTGGATGTCCAGTCTGGTTCACTGGCAAACCTACTGACCAGTCTATCCTCAGGACCAATAGTGGTCTCAGACTGTTAAATATTTGTTATCTCAAAAGCTCCTACATTATGATATGAATGTGTCCCCCTGTCAGATTCTTCTAAGAGTGATAGGCAGAGTTCAAGTCTGTGTGCATGCAATTCAAGTCTGTGTGCATGAGATTCAAGGCTACTTTTTCCTAGTCCTATTGTTTGGGGTAAAGAAGGATCTCTTTGGGATAAAGGAACCCAAATAATCTCTAGAAAGATCATTCTCTAGAAAATTACACTTCCTTGCATAGATGTATCCTGTTTCTACATTTCAACATACCCTTTTACCATATTTAGTACCTGGGGGTAAAGTTTTTACTTCATATTTAGAGCAAGTAGGTGGGGCTCTAAAAGAAAATTTTCAGAACATAAATTAACTCTTCTAATTCTTTCCATCAACTCCTTCCAGAAAAACAACTACATCTGCATAGACCAAATGCTGAGTTCGTACATTAGATGGTCATCAATTTTGTACAGATTAATGAAAGCATATTCATTCAAATCCCATTAATTTGAAATTTCTCATGTAGTCAGACGATTTCCCTGTATGAGGTGAAGAAAAAAATGCCACCTCGAGCATATTAAAACAAAATGACAGGGAGACTAAATATGGTATCAATCTTCCATCTCTTCTAAGTACATTTATAAAGCACTCCTAGAAGTATCAGTATATGCATATCACAACATTCTTCATTCATTGTTGGGTCCAATTATTGTTGAATGTTTTGTTTTGCTAAATAGCTCCCCTCCAAGAATTTACAATCTAGTAGCCACAAAATTTCCCTAGTTATAAATCATTCTGTTTATTGGACTTTTAATTATATAATACTGCACATGTACAAAAGAAAGTCTTAGGTACATACATTATGAAGCATAACAAATAGATATCCTATGACTCTACCACCTAGCCTAGGAACTAGAATATTCCAGCATCCTTGTATTAACCTGCATTCCCCTTTCTTATCCCCGCATCTGCCTCCTTCCACATCCCCACTAGAACTAACCACTATCCTGAAATTTTGTTTTTATCATTCCTTCACTTCTCTTATAGTGTTATTCCATATGTATGCATTCCTAAACATTAAATTAAGCTTTGCTTTTTTCAAACTTTTTTAAAAATGGCATTGTACTATATGAAAAGCAGATTTTGTAATCTGCTTTCTTCACTCAGTATTAAGTTTTATTTGTACCAGCTGTGTAGCTGTGATTTGTTCATCTTTACTATTGTATATTATTCCATTTTATTTATGTGGTCTCATGATAATGGACATTTGGGTTGTTACCAGTATTTCTTTATTACAAATAACACTACTAGGAACATTTCTACACATGTGTAGTGTTTACAAACAAGAGTTTCTCTAAAATATACCTAGAAAGAGAAATGCTGGGTCTTGGAGTATATTCAAGTTTACAAGTACTAAAATAATTTCCAAAATGACTGTATCAATTTATAGTTCCCTTACCAAGGTATAGTTTTCCATTGATCTATACTCACTTCAACAGTTAATATTGGCAGATTTGTCTTTTAAATTTTGTAAGTTTAGTGAATGTCAATGTTATATCATTGCAATTTTACATTTCCTTGATTATCAATAAAATTGAGCACATTATCACATATTTACTAGCCATTTGGATTTATTTTGTGAATGCTTGTCCAAGTCTTAGAAATTTTTATATCAGATTGCCTGTCTTTTTCTTACTGATTTATTGGTATGATTTATATATTAAAGATTCTAGTCCTTTGTCAGTTACATGTGCTGCAAATTACTTTTCTTAGTTTATGACTTGTCTTTTCAGCCTCCTTATGGTGTCATGTAGTGAATAAAAACATTTATTTTAATGTAATTGAATTTATCAATATCCTCTTTTATGATCAATTTTTTTATGTCTTAAGAAATCATACCCACCCCTGAGACCATATAGGTAAGAAATCACTGTTCTTATAAATTAATTACTTGTCCTTGCAAATAGCATAATTATATTTCTTTTAAACGATTCTATAATTTTGGCCAGTATTTGCCAAAGTGTATTCCTTGGACCGCATTCATCAGAATCACCTAAGTGATTAGCATTTTTAAAATGCTAATTCCCAGGCTCCATTTGTTTTTTTCAGCAAATATTTAAGTAGCTTTTATATGCCAGGTTCTAAATCTGAGTATACCAAAGTAAAAAAAAATAGACAAAATACCTCAAGATCATGTGACTTACATGTATGGGCAGAAACAACAAATAAATAAAGTTCAGTCTGAGCATGGTGGCTCATGTCTGTAATATCAGCACTTTGGGAGCCCAAGGAGGGCAGATCATGAGGCCTGAATCACAGGAGTTCAAAACCAGCCTGGCCAAAATTAGTGAAGTATGGTGAAACATACCTGCAGTCCCAGCTACTCAGGAGTCTGAGGTAGGGAGATTGCTTGCACCAAGGAGGTGGAGGTTGTAGTGAGCTAAGATTGTGCCACAGTACTCTAGCCTGGGCAATGGAGAGAGGCTTTGACAAAATAAAATAAAACAAAACAAAGCAAAATCCATAGTATGCCATCTTCCCATTTGTCTTCCTCCCTTTATTTCTCTATTCTGGGATTCCCTGTTTTTCTGACTCAGGTCTTTTACACTGAGTATTACACTGTGGCAAAGATATCTTCACAGACATTGCCAGAAAACTGCAACTGTGACATATGTTTCAGCCTTGAGGATTTCATTTTAGGGAGAGCTGTTAGCATAGGGCAATGAGCGAGGTGCTAGTAAACTCTTGTAAATTATCAAATTCTCACCTCTTTTAACTTATAGAGCAAGTAGCCTCAATAAATATTTCTGTCAATTTAGCAGAAGCCCACCATCTCGATTGATGCTTAAATATCTGATTAGATTATATATACACTAAGTATTAGTGCAATTACTCCAAAATCTGAGGCCTTTGCTTTTTTCAAGAAATAAACATTTTTACTTATTTGACAAAATCAGTGTTGATTTAAAGGCAAATTTAGACCTGACAGTTTGAACTTACAATTGAAATATTGAAACAATGAGTTTGTGTCCTTTGTAGGGACATGGATGAACCTGGAAACCATCATTCTCAGCAAACTGACACAAGAACAGAAAATCAAACACCACATGTTCACTCATAGGGTGTTGAACAATGAGAACACATGGACACAGGGAGGGAAGCATCACACGTTGGGGTCTGTGGGGGGAACTAAGGGAGGGACAGCAGGGGATGGGGAGTTGGGGGGGATAACATGGGGAGAAATGCCAGATATAGGTGATGGGGAGGAAGGCAGCAAACCACATTGCCATGTATATGCCTATGCAACAATTTTGCATGTTCTTCACATGTACCCCAAAACCTAAAATGCAATAAAATATATTTTTAAAAAAGAGTGAAAATGGTGCAATGTGTTTAATAAATGTTAGATCTCAAAAAAGGAAGGAAGGAAGGAAGGAAGGAAGGAAAGAAAGAAAAAGAAAGAAAGAAAGAAAGAAAAAGAAAGAAAGAAAGAAAGAAAGAAAGAAAGAAAGAAAGAAAGAAAGAAAGAAAGAAAGAAAGAGAAAGAAAGAAGGATAATTATGGAAGCTGTACTTCAGGAAAATTCAAAGATTGAACCAAGACAGAAAAAATGATCCCATATCTAATATTCCTTAAGGCTTCTGTGCATATTATTCATTTGCAATTTAGCTCCAAAATCCATTTATATTCTCACTTGTGTCTCAAGGGATGACAGTCTGGGAACTACATTTCCCAGAATCTTTACAACAGAGTTTTGGTTAGAGGATGCCAATGAGAAGGTTCTAATCTTGTGCATGATTAGAAGGTAAGAGAGAAGGAACTGCCATGTCATTGCTCCCCTAGCAGCAGTGGATGAACATGTGCTCCTATATATACAGGACCTCTACATGTGCCTCCCAACTTGGTGCTACAGGAATTCTGTGAGGTTCCTGTAGAAAGAGGTTTCCACTTTCTTAAAAGTGAACCTGAGATCTAGCAATGGCTTCCCCTGAACTTGTATATCTCTAGCTTTTCCAATGGTTTTGAAAACACCCAATTACCTATATTAATTCCTTTTTGCTTGAAAAATCTAAAATGGTTTCTGTTTTCTAGGCTAAACCTTGGATAATAAACCATACCATTCCACTTCATTTTCTTTCTCTCTTGATTTCTAAATTCCCAAATCAGAATTAATTTGATTGGTAAGCTTCAAACACAGAAGACTCCTTCCCCCATTCCCAAACTGGAGCTCCGAAACCCCAGAAAATCTAACCTT
This sequence comes from Leontopithecus rosalia, assembly GCA_028533165.1. Classification (NCBI taxonomy): domain Eukaryota; kingdom Metazoa; phylum Chordata; class Mammalia; order Primates; family Cebidae; genus Leontopithecus; species Leontopithecus rosalia. Next base: position 3,241 of record JAPYYA010001978.1, on the reverse strand, counting down.
TAAGTAAAATGATGATTCAGAGCCCAATAGATCATTGGAACTATAGAAGAAAAAATAAGAATTTTTATTTTGTTTTACTCTTACTGTGACCATAAAAGTTCCATGATTCATTAATTTATATGTACATATACTGAGCAAGATGGCCTTTTTAAAGAATTATGTATTTTAGCATCTGATTTAGAAAATTAAATTTGTAAACTTTAAAGGCATATATCTACTAAAGGCCCATTTACTGAACATCAGAAATATGTCTTCCAATTCAGCATCTGTATTAGTTTTGGGGGCAGTCATAATAAAGTACCACAAACTGGGTGGCTTTAGACAACAAAAAATTGTTTTCTCAGTTCTGAAGGCTAGATGAGGAAGTCTAAGATCAACATGTCAGCACAGCTCTCTGAAGGCTCTAGGGAAAGATCTGTTTCAGGATTTTGCTGGCAATCTTTGCTGTTCCTTAGCCTGCAGTTACATCAGCTTGATTTTCCTTATATGTGTGTATTTCACTGCGTTCAAATTTCTCCTTTTTTAAGGACATTAGTCATATTAGATCAGGATCCATCCTAATGACTTTATTTTAACTTAACTAATTAAATCTACAATGACCCTATCTCCAAATAATTCACATTCTCGGGTCCTGAAAATTAGGGTTCCAGTATACCTTGGTGAGGAGACATGATTCAACACATAACAAGATCCTTCAAAACTGTCTCTCAGCAGGGTCAGAGCAAGACAGAGAAACACTGATAGACTGCAAGCCATATTCTCAAGCTGGTAAAATCCTAACAATAAAATAGAAATATATTTTAATCCTTTTTCTTCTCACATATCACTGAACTGAAAAAAAAAATTGGTGACTCTAGATTACCCACAAACATGGGTAGTTTGGGGCAGATAAAGTAGCACTAAGCAAGTTATACAAAAGACCATGTACTTGAATTTGCCAGTGAAGTAAATTTGCACAAGAAATCTACTCTCTAAACTCCAAGTTCTCCATCAGTAAAATAGAGAAGACAACTTATATGCCAGCAGCAGTTCCATAATTTTGAAACAGGAGAATTCCATGGCACCCCCATCTCAGGACGTGAAACAGGGGTGTGGCTCATCTGTTTGGCCATACTGTGCACTCAAACCTCTCATGAGATGTCCAGGGATGGGAGCCTGTGACTCCCAAAGCACAAGCAAGTGTGTGTTACTGTGACTCCTTTAGCTTTAGACATCCCATAATTTATATTGGGACTACCTGCTATTTTCATTTTTTATATAATATATATAAATCCATTATTGAACATAAATTACAATGTAATCATAATTTCCTTTTTAAAAATTCTATAAGCAAAACTACAGTAACAAAATATGAGAATATTTTAATGAGTAATTTTTATACCTATTATACTATTATCCCTCATTTTATTTGTGCTGACCAAAATGGATTTTTCTTTCATCTTTGCAAATTCACTGGTAAAAATACTGTATGTTATAGTTGTTTCAAAGAAGCTTTTTAATTACAAGTAAAATTGAACATGCTTTAATAAACATCTCCATTTACAATTTTTAGTGTATATAAAATGTCCCATTATAGCATGACGTTGGAATGTTGTCTTTTTTATATTATTACATGATAAAGATAATAATGCCTTATGGGTCAGATATATTGCAAATAATCCCAAATTATTTGCATATATTTTGTAGTGATTTTATAATATCCATAAACCTTACATTTTTAAGCCAACAGCTGTGAAAATCTTTTTCTTTATGACTCTGCTTCTGCATATAGATTTAGAAAACCTTTGCCCAGTCTAAGGTTAGGAAAATACCCAATTTTATACTTGAGGTTTTTGATTTTATATTTTACATTTAGATTTTTTTCTTTAATTATAACAACTGTTATATATAGTATATAATCCTAAAAAATTCAAGCCACATAGAAAGGAACAAAAGAAAATGTCTTTTCCAGACTCCGCTTCTCCCCACCTCAAGTCCCATGTCACAGAGACGTTTGATTCAGAATACATCTTGCCAGATCTTATTAAAGTATATAAATATAAAATACTTTCTTTTTTGTTTATCTAAATTTCCTAATGTGTATAAATGAACACATATTGCTCACCTTTTTAAAAGAAAAAAATAGGCCAGGGACAGAGGGAAGATGGTGGGGTAGGAGCAGCTCAGGATTGCAGCTCTCAGTGGAGGCGCAGACGCTGCTACAGGTGCACCCCAGACAAGCAGGGCCTGGAGTGGACATCAGCAGTCATACAGCAGAGGGGCTAGACCGTTAGAAGGAAAACTAAACAACAGAAATACTTCATCATCAACAATCTGGGCGTCCACTCAGAGACCCAACCGAAAAGTCAGCAACTACTCAGACAACAGGTGATTACACACACAAATATGGGAAGAAACCAGCGCAAAAAGGAGGAAGACACCCAAAACCAAAACACCTCACTTCCTAGAAAAGACCAAAACTCCTCACCAGCAAGGGAACAAAGCTGGATGGTGAATGATGGTGATGAAATGACGGAATCAGACTTCAGAAGGTGGATAATGAGAAACTTCCATAAGCTAAAAGAACACGTTCTAAATCAAGGCAAAGAAACTAAGAACCTTGAAAAAAGATTTGAAAAAAAATTCGAGGAAATGATAACAAGAATGGTCAACTTAGAGAGGAATATAAATGAACTGAAGGAGATGAAAAACGCAACACAAGAACTTCGTGAAGCATGCACAAGTTTCAACAGCTGAACTGACAAAGCAGAAGAAATAATATCAGAAGTGGAAGATCAATTCAACGAAATAAAATGAGAAACCAAGACAGAGAGAAAAGCACAAAAAAGAATGAACAAAGTCTCCAAAAATGTGGGACTATGTGAAGAGACCTAATCTACGTTTGATAGGTATACCAAAAGGGGACGAAGAGAATGAATTCAAGCTGGAAAATACTCTTCAGGATATTATCCAGGAGAATTTCCCCAACCTAGCAAGACAGGCCAGCACTGAGAACACCACAAAGATATTCCGCAAGAAGAGCAACCGCAAGACACATAATCGTCAGATTCACCAGGGTTGAAATGAAGGAGAAAATACTAAGGGCAGCCAGAGAGAAAGGTCAGGTCACCCACAAAGGGAAGCCCATCAGACTCACAGCAGATCTCTCGGCAGAAACCCTACAAGCCAGAAGAGAGTGGGGGCCAATATTCAACATCCTTAAAGAAAAGAACTTTCAACCCAGAATTTCATATCCAGCCAA